>JAEIFQ010000007.1:0-48409 GCA_018904025.1 Zaprionus vittiger | reverse complement strand
TTGAATGTTGAATGTTGAATGTTGGATGTTGAATGTTGAATGTTGGATGTTGAATGTTGAATGTTGGATGTTGGATGTTGAATGTTGAATGTTGAATGTTGAATGTTGAATGTTGAATGTTGGATGTTGGATGTTGGATGTTGAATGTTGAATGTTGAATGTTGAATGTTGAATGTTGAATGTTGAATGTTGAATGTTGAATGTTGAATGTTGAATGTTGAATGTTGAATGTTGAATGTTGAATGTTGAATGTTGAATGTTGAATGTTGAATGTTGAATGTTGAATGTTGAATGTTGAATGTTGAATGTTGAATGTTGAATGTTGAATGTTGGATGTTGAATGTTGAATGTTGGATGTTGATGTTGATGTTGGATGTTGAATGTTGAATGTTGAATGTTGAATGTTGGATGTTGAATGTTGAATGTTGATGTTGGATGTTGATGTTGAATGTTGAATGTTGGATGTTGAATGTTGAATGTTGAATGTTGAATGTTGAATGTTGAATGTTGGATGTTGAATGTTGAATGTTGGATGTTGAATGTTGAATGTTGAATGTTGAATGTTGAATGTTGAATGTTGAATGTTGAATGTTGAATGTTGAATGTTGAATGTTGAATGTTGAATGTTGAATGTTGAATGTTGAATGTTGAATGTTGAATGTTGAATGTTGAATGTTGAATGTTGAATGTTGAATGTTGAATGTTGAATGTTGGATGTTGAATGTTGAATGTTGAATGTTGGATGTTGAATGTTGAATGTTGAATGTTGAATGTTGAATGTTGAATGTTGAATGTTGAATGTTGAATGTTGAATGTTGAATGTTGAATGTTGAATGTTGAATGTTGAATGTTGAATGTTGGGATGTTGACTGGCCTTCTGTGGCTGGTGCTGTTCGTGGTTGCTGCTGTTACAGAGAGCCGTTGCGGCCCGGTAAAAATATGCGGCTGCTGGCGTGGCACCAGAGTGCCGTGGTACGGGAGTCGTGGCCGTAAGGCAAGATTTGGTGGGACGATGTGGGCCCTGGCGGATCCCTACAAGGACCGGACTCACCAGAGTAGGCCGGTGTTACAGCTGAGAGGTCCAGGGAACGCTGCGTTTTATTATTTCGCAGAATATATCTGCGCCGACCGCTCGCTCAAATGCTACTCCGTTAGCAGATGTTGCCCATACCAGGGCAGCTGTGTTCATCGATATATGTATATCGACACTCGAAATGAACACAGCCGATTCGCAGAATGCAACAAAAAATAAATTTAATTATACCCGAGATATTGCGTCTTTTAAAATTAGTATCCCTTCTGGCTGCCAGACCTAATTCTAAAGGAGTACTCTCCAAAACAAAAGAGTCGTACGGCGGTATCAGTAGTATATCAAAAAACCAGTAGAATTAACCTCTCACTTTCTTGCCTACCAAAACGCTTTCTAAGTTGTATGTTGATTGTGTATCCTTTGATTACCACTTACTTATATTTATTGAAGCTTGGTTGAAACCTGAAGTAGAAAATTGCTCATTTTTCCCTGATACGTACACCTTTTTCAGGTGCGATAGTTTATCACGAACTGGAGGTGGTGTTTTAATAGCTGTAAAGTCAGACCTTTCTTCTGAATTAGTTTCAATAGATCATAGTGCTCCTTAGAATTCGTATGTGTAAACGTGATACTTAATCAAATTTCAATTTACATTACCTGTTTTTTATTACCCCTTTATCTGATATTTACGTCCACTTCGAGCATCTTTCATATATCCAATCCGTTGCAATACTATCTGATATAAACTATCTGATAGAGTTTATCTACTAGTTTTTGGTGATTTTAACTTACCAGAAGTTGGTTGGTCATCTCAATCAGATATGGTGCCCCCTGTATATAATTAATTTTTAAATGGCTTTTTAGAACTATCTTTATATCAAATTAATAATGTTCCTAATTGTAGTGGTAGAATGCTTGATTTAGTATTCTCTTCCGACATACTACTAAATACTAACTTCAAAATTGATTGACCTAAGTATAGTACATCCTGGCTCTAACTCTGCCTACTCCTGTGCAAACTGCAACTTATTAAAGCAAAATCACGTTGTTTCCGTAAGACTGATTTTGGAAAACTTAATTATTTAATTTTTGAATATGATTGGTCATTATTCATGTTCTGATCTAAATAGTTGCTTCTCATTTTTTAGTTCCTCCATGAATTAATTTTTCGATCAATGTGTTCCTCTTGCTCTTCTCGTTAAGTCCAACAGGCCACCTTTGTTTTCTCGTGAACTTATGAGGTTAAAAAATTTGAAATCTCGGTATTTTACAAAATTTAAACTAACTCGTAAACCTTTTCACTTCTCAATATATATTGCTGTTAGAGCAAACTTTATTGCTCTAAATGCAAATTGTTACAACGAGTATTTGAGTAGTTGTCGTTTGCAGTTCGCTCAGGACCCTAAGCAGTTTTACAACTTCGTCAATCTGAAACGTAGATCCAGTAGATTCCCATCCTCTTTATTTTTTGGAAAAAAAGAAGCAACCACTGATCAGACCGCAGCCGATTTGTTCGCAGACTTTTTTCAATCTGCCTACTCAACTAACCCGCATAGTTCTTCCATACATCCTTACCCTTACCCTATTAATAATTTTAACAATCTTTTTTGTCCTACTTTTAACAAAACTTCTTTACTTAGTGATCTGAAATCTATCAAACCTTTTTTCTCTCCTGGCCCTGATGGAGTTCCAGGATGTGTTCTAAGATTTTGTGCTGACTTACTCCTAAAACCAATTTTTAAACTGCTTGACTTGTCACTGTCGAACAGTTATTTTCCACCTATTTGGAAAAACTCTTTTTCC
The DNA here is from genome assembly GCA_018904025.1 of Zaprionus vittiger. NCBI lineage: Eukaryota > Metazoa > Arthropoda > Insecta > Diptera > Drosophilidae > Zaprionus > Zaprionus vittiger. The sequence goes on along the minus strand of JAEIFQ010000007.1, from coordinate 45,576 downwards.
ATTCCTTGTCAGCAATACCTAAGATTTTTAAAAAAAATTTTACGGCTCAGTTAACTTTTATGAGTAAATAAATAATTTCGCCCTATCAACATTTGTTTGTAAAGGTTTGCTTCTAATCTTTTAGAATTTTCTTCCCGCATTACTTTAGGATTTCGGAAGAAAGTGCAAACTGATGTTGTCTATACTGACTTCAGTAAAGCATTTGATTGCGTAAATCATAATCTCTTGATTCATAAGTTAAATTTGATTGGTTTTCCCAAAAGCTAATTTTATGGATTTTCGATTATTTAACTAACAGGTCTCAACGAGTTCTTTTTAAATACTGTCTATCAAAGCCAATCATAGTAACTTCTGGTGTTCCTCAGGGCAGCCATCTTAGACCTTTGCTTTTTAACCTTTTTATTAACGATCTTCCTTCAATACTTCTTCACTCTAATATCCTTAAGTATGCTAATGACGTGAAACTTTGTTTGGCGTACAATGATTATTGACGTAACTTCCTTCAAACAGATCTTGATTTGCTTTTCGCTTGGTGCAGGCATAACTGTTTGTAGTGCAACGTTATGTTATTTTACAGAGGTAGCTATCACGTCTTCAACTATACTTTTGACTTAACCAAGGTTAATGATATAGGTGTTCTTATTGATCATATACTGAAGTTTGATCCTCACATTACACAAATTGTCAATAAGGCATTTCAAGCACTTTTCATCAAAAGATGGGCCAAAAAATTTATAAATCCTTATACATCAAAGTTAACTTACACTTCTCATGTTCGTCCAATTCTTGAATATGGTTCTTGAGTGAAGTCGCCGCAATACCAGATTCACCAAAATAGAATTGAGTCTTTTTAAAAGCAACTACTCTTCGCTTTGCGTAGTTTTAACTGGGTGTCAGGTGTAGACTTACCACCTTACTCTAGTAAACGCCTTCTAATTAACCTACATTCTCTTACTAATCGTCGTATTTTTCTGCCACTTTCCGGTCGTAGTCACAAGCAAGAATTTAATTCAGTGCGGAATAACACGGATTTAAATGCCCATCTTTGTCTCTAAACGTTCGGAAATAAAAACACTATAGGTGTTTAGTGAAAATACATTCGGGCATTGTGAAATAATAAATAAATCTATGTTTTAAGAATCAAGATCTATAAATTTGTGAAATAAGAAGCCATATTGATCTCTCTCTTTATGGCAGCATGTCGATGTGAGTGCGCTCTCTCTCTTGTGAGCTCACATTATATAGGAGATACAGTTACTCTATTATATCTGCAGCTTCACCCATACCAGTACACTTCGTCTTGCATCTCCCGCTCCAACCAACACGTACAAGCTAATGTGAATAATCGCCCATTAATTTATAAACGGTCTTATAAAATATGTTAACATACACAAAGTGTCTATGGGTGCATTTTATGCGCAGTACTGCTAGCTCAACTAACAGTTACTATCTAAACATTTATTAATATAACCATTGGAATTCCATTCAATAGTAATCAGTCCTAAAAAATATGCAATTAATTGACAATTGAAAAATTCATCTAACTTGCAAAAATCTCCCCCACTATACATTCCATATAGGGCAAACAAACTGATAACTGATTCACACTGTGAACACGGGAGTTATTCTCTCACCTCTCCAGCTACAAATACTTCAACATACCTATGGTACATACACATCACATAGACAAAAGTGTATAACAGATAGTGATCTTATAAATAGCCACTATGGCCTCCAAAATCCACCATCTTGCACACACTATAATACTCAAACGCACACTTTGCATCAGACATTGTGAGGACCAAGAAAGAGCCCCCACATTTTGTTATTTTTCTCTTTTTCGCGCAGCAGCACGAGAGACGCCGAGCGCAGCAGAACTCCAACAGTAGCAGCAGAACACCAGCAGAGAGAGCGTAGCACAACACCGGCAGAGAGAGCTCAGCAAAACACCGGCAGAGAGAGCGCAACAGAACACCAGCAGAGAGAGCGCAGCAGAACACCTGCAGAGAGAGCACTTCAACCGCAGCAGAGCAGCAGCCGAACGTAAACCTACAACAGGATAGCGCTGCAGCTGCAGCAGAACTCGAGCCGAACAGATGAGAGACAGGTCAGCCGTGGGTAGCGGAGAGGGGGGAAGCTACGATGTAGAGTTGTACCGTTTAGTTCAGACTTAGTTCGTTTGAACTACTCCGAAAACTGAACTAAGGAACTAAATCGCTGATTTTAGTTCATTGGTCTTTTGGTCTCTAGTTCATTGGTCTTTAGTTCATTGGTCTTTTGTTCTTTTGGTCTTCGAGTATTTTGTTCCTTCCTTTAGTTCGTTCGTTCAAATCTTGTTCATTCCATCTGATTGTGGTGGCGGCAATGAGATCTTCCTTCTTGGGGGGATCGTAGACGGGGGTGAAAAATGCTGTGGAAAACTGACCGACGCGAAAACAATTCGAAATAAAGTACAATGCGGGGCGCGTGGTATTCACTTCACTGTGTATATTTTTCAACTGAACTCTTTTTACATGTTACATATGTATTTAGCTTAAGCCTAACTTAACATACTAATCCGGATAAAAGAGTGCGAGAGCCCTTGGTGACTTCTCGCACTGTTTACGCCGAAATGCTGCCTACTTCTCGGCGGCTACATTTCGACGTAAACACCATCCAATGGTTCGTTCATTTGAAGCATACTTTCGATTTATCGACTTTAGAACAAATATTATATTATAAATGTGCATCCAACATTACATAACTGTAGGCCGCCAAATTGGTAACACAAATGATCAGCCTTCCATTTCGGATGATTCACCAGTCCTGGTAACAACGTCCAGCACGTCTGGTAGAAACAAGTCAAAACTTAAATTTTTTGTATGATTTTAATCTTAGTTGTTTGTACACATTTTCAGCATTACCTCAATCGGCACCTAGGCTAATGTCAGTAGCAGGACAACAAATTATAACTAACTATGTTGATCGCCCAGTGGCAAACTGGAAGATTGCCCAAATTGACCGCCAAGTCTTTAAAATGGTCGCAAAAGGCAATCGCGCTCTTCGTATTGTCGAAGAGCCAGCTTTTCGCGATCTGGTAATAGCTGTCAGCAAATGCCCAGGCTACAGGCTCCCGACTCGCAGCTCACTGTCAGGTGCGTTATTGCCCTCCGTTTACGAGGAAATAAAGGCGAAGGTTCGTGGTGAACTTCAAGTTGCAACGGATGCCTATACCTCGAGCAGCAATCAAAAATATGTTGCAGTTACTGCACATGTTATAAATGAAGATTGTGAGCTACATGCAAGAACATTAGAACATTGCCATGAGGAAAAAGAGCGCCATACTATGGACAATCTGGCAAATTTCCTTAAAAATGTTTTCAACGAATGGGAAATTGCAAATAAAATAACTGCAGTTGCCTCAGACAATGGAGCCAATATTGTGGGCGCAGTTGGGTTATTGCAGTGGCGATCGGTTTAGCACATTCGCTAAATTTAATTGTACAAAAAGGATTTGTTTGCATCAGCGAATTGCGCCATAAGGCAAAAGCCATTGTGGAGTTTTTCCACCGTAGCTCACACGCTCAGGTTAAACTTAAAGAAGCCCAACCAAAAATTGGTGCTGCTGAGCTTAAGCTCAAAAATGATGTAACTAGATGGAACTTAATATTTGAAATGTTTGAGCGTCTGTCGAAAAACAAGGATGCCCTTGCACTTGCATTGCCGCACTTAAAGCCTGAGCTATGTCTTCTGCCTGCTGACTGGATGCTGCTTGATAGCGTACTACTACAGCCTTTCTATGAAATAACTTTGCAGGTTTCATCAGAAAAGAATGTCACCCTTTCAATGGTAATATATTCATTTTTTTAAACATAGTTGTACTTAACGAATTCTTTTTAAATAGGTTACTCTATTGGTTAAAATCCTGCAATCGTTAATGGTGCAACAAAAAGTGTGTGATCCAATGGAGCTGGTAGAAATACTACAACTGGAAGTTTTAAATTGTTTCAGTGGATATAAAAAAAAAAATACCCTTTATGCGGAGAGCACTATTTTGGATCCACGTTTTAAATCGCGTGGGTGTAAAAATGAGTCCAATTTTAAACACACATTGGAGCAGCTTAAGCCGAAGCTAAGGCCAGTTGAAGCGATTTCGAATGCTGACTGCCTTGAGTCAGAAGCCACTGTGGACGTTCCTGCAAAGAAGCCATCCATCTGGGATAGCTACGATGCAGAGTTTAAATCTGTGGTTCAGCCTGTCAACAATTTTGCTGCGTCTCAGCGGGAAATGGACAAATATCTCGCAGAGGAATATTTAGACAGAACAAGTGATCCTCTCGTATGGTGGAAGGAAAAAAAAAACAATATCCATGCCTTTACGCCTACATGCTAAAAAAACTTTTGGGGAGGGGTTTTTCCTCCAGCCCTGTAGTCCGCACCAAAATATCGATAATTGGTATTTACACAAAAGACGCATCACTGACAAAAGGTAAACAAACCAAAATGCACATAAAATACATATTTTGTTGCATTCTGCGAATCGGCTGTGTTCATTTCGAGTGTCGATAAACATATATCGATGAACACAGCCGCCCTGGTAACATCTGCTTGTGGAGCAAGCAGTGCGAGCCTAAGCGAGGCCTTGGGTCTGTTAACAGCCAGATCGGTCGCTGACCCAAGGTTCCCGTTTTGGCAAGCGCCGTTTGAACCGTCGGCAGATGCCCGAATGCCCAGGCATATGACCGCCAGCATACTTTTCAAAGGCGGCCGACTCCTCAGTTACATTTGAGCGAGCGGTCGGCGCAGAGTTATATTCTGCAAAATCACAAAGTGCGTGTCTTAGTTTTTTTTTAGTTAGTGTTATTATTTTTAGTTAATAAAATATATTTTGTGTGTGTGCAGACGCAGCGTTCCCTGGACCTCTCACCTCTAACAACGTGCCTACTCTGGTGAGTCCGGTCTATCTAGGGATCTGCCAGGGCCCATATTGTCCCGCCAAGCCTGACCAGACGGCAGCAATTCCCGTACTACGGCTGACTGGTGCCACGCCAGCAGCCGTATCATTTTCCGGTCCTCCAGAGCCATAGTGCACCTCCTGTGCAAGACGACCACGAGCGCCGGCAGAATCTGCAGCGCGAGCAGCTGCGTCAATCCTGCATTTTGGCCAGCAGGCCAGATCTGCAGCAGCAGCAGCCACATCGTTAGCAGCACGTCCATATAAACGGCTTTAGGCCTGTCCCTGCCTGCCGCCATAGGCATATAACTCTCCTGCCTGGCGGCATACGCCATCCGCATGACCTGAAACACCCAACAAAATGTCCATTAGTCTTAATTCATTAGATATATAAATTGTTATTAATTTAAGTTTTGCGTTAGTTAGTTTTGTCTTACATGTTAGGTCCACGTGGGTAGGCTGAAATGAATAGAATAGGATACAACAAATAAATGTATAAAATATAAAAGAAGATGATTTGCCAGTTACCTTTTCTAGGGGAGATGGGGCGGCCTTAGTTGGTCAGGAACAGGCTCGCCGACTTGGGTGATGCTCCGAAACTCCAGAGCAGGAGCATCACATGGTTGGGTGGGTGCGCGGTGACTTGGCCGTCACCAATGGAAGTTGTTGTTGTTTGGTTGTCCCCGTAGAGTAGTTATTGTGCCTGTAAGTTTACTTTGTTACGGACTGTGCCGGCTAGCTCAGCTGCACTTGGGGAGGAGTTTTTCCCTCTGCCCTGCAATCCGCACAATAATCGATGAGCTTCGATTTCTGCACAAAGACGTCTCACAACACAAACAGCTAAGTAAAATTCAACAACATTAAATACATGAAAATATATTTAACGATGTCAAATCTTATTTACAGATACTACGAAAGGGACGAAATTTTAAAACAACAACAACAACTTTAGGTGGCCAACGGCACTGCGCACCCACCCAACCATGTGATACTCCTGCTCAGGATTTCAGAGAATCACCCATATCGTGGAGCCCCTCCTGGCCAGCTACGACCGTTTCATCCCCCCAGAGATAAACGCTTATCAGACGTTCATTTTATGCGTGCTGTATAATTTATTCTAGGTATTTTTATGAACTAACATTTTTTTGCATTTAACTATATTTTCATACCCTCCCTTTCTCCTTCTCTAGCCCTACCTGCCTACAGAGCTCTATGGACTGATGGGGCACTCACTCACTAAGGAGTGGCAACGATAAAAGGGGACAGAAGAAAGCAAGAGCTTCCCCCGGACACTAACGTTTAAGACAAAATATTATTCAAATTTTAACATAAGTTTAACAATAAATAATTCAAAACAATTGTGATCTATCTTAATTTAATAATGGTTGTCCTTTCTTCTCATGCCAGTGGATGGAATATTTTGCAGGACGGACGAATAATACCCTGGCGGCTCTCCGCATGGACTGGACTCACCAGGGCGACGACGTTCACTTGGTGTCGTTCCGTCTTCGGATTTAATTTCAGCTGCACACACATAGAAATTATTATTATATTTAGGAAATTTAATTGCACGCACTTTTTAATAAATCAATTCGCGGGAAGGTAAGCTGCCTCGACCGCCTCGACTCTTGACTTCTACTAACAAGACCTGCCCTTGAAAATCTGCTTGGCGGTCGCTGAGCCTGCAGTTTCGTGCATCTAACCGACAGTTCAAACTGTGCATCAGCCAAACGGTAAACGGGGTTCTCTGACCGATCCGGCTTTTAAGAGAGACCCAAAACTGTGGTACCAGGGCAGCTGTATTCATCGATAACTATTTATCGACCCGAAAATCAGCTGTTCCAGCTAAATGCAACAATAATATATTTTATTTTTTTTTTTGTTAGCTTTTGAATTTTGATTTTTATTTGTAATTTAAATTTAAACATAATTAAGCTTAATATATTTTCAACACCACATGCAACTATTTTTATTTGAAACATTTACTTTTAACGATCGACAGTTGAAAACATGCGCGGAGAATGGCAAAATTGTACGATGTCAATGAAGGAACAAGATTTTGACGAACGAACTAAAGACCAAAAGACTCGAACGAATGAACTAAAGATTGAACTATATAACGAACTAAAAGACTCGAACAAACGAACTAAAGATTGAACTATAGTTCATCGAAAAATGAACTAATGAACTAAGTCCCTGAAACGAACCCAAATCAACAACTCTACTACGATGCACTTGCGTCGCCGCAAAGTGTGTGGTGGGCTTAAGCTCTGCGACTGCGCTGCCCGAAATCTAACGCCGGCATTTGGAGGCTGGGTGAAATTGTGGCGCGAGGACAACAATTAATTAAGTGGTGACGTTGAAATTAAACGGGCGCAAAAAGTAGCGACAGTGAAAGTGACCGGCATTTTTGGACAAATCCCACAAGGAGGACACAGAAGAGATCAGGAGGAAAAGGACACAGGAGGACGCGTGGAACGAGGTGAGCGAGCCACTTGTTAGGCAGGGCCCGTTTTCGGGCAAGATAGTGTGACGGTGCGTAGGTGGGGCAAGGTAAGGAAAAATAAATGCAAATATAAAGGCAAAAGTTTGTGTTGCATGCAGTGGGGCAGGGGGGCGTGACTGGCGGGAGCGGGCGTACCAGTGCATGTGTGTGAGTGTGCATGCAGAGGCGAAAACGTGAGACTGCGCGGACCAACTGTTCCAGAGTTCCGCTGGTGCGCCAGAAGGTCAATACCCAGCGCATACAGTGGAATCTCTGGAACAGCCGCAAGTCGGTAATCTCGATAGTTGGTGGTCGATACCCGGCTCCGAGATCAACCGAGAAGTGGAGGCGGCCACTAGTCGCACGAAAATAGCCCCTGTAAGGAAGTTTTCCAGGCCGGGGTAGGCTCAGTCCCGCCCAGGGCCACTTTACAGAACATTTATAAAGTGTCGAGACCTGAGACGGAGAATGTGACCTCTTTTAGGGCGGAAAAGTGATTTCCTAGGATCTAGGGGGAGGGAATCGGACCACACCTCGGTGTATACCGAGTCCTTGTGACTTAATGGCTAGTTCCGCGGCTAGGCCGGCTGGCTAAGTGTTGGCGCTAATGCGGTAGAACTATAGTGTTTCAGCTGGTACCTCGCATCTACTTTCGCTGCTCAGTTGAACTTGGAGTCTGGTTATGCCCCTAGGCGTCCAAGTTCACTGACATGCGTCTGTTCCGAAAGTCCGACAATAAGTATGATGCGGTTAATCCCTGCTGTCATACTTAGCGGAACTTTGGTACAATCGTAGATGTCGGTGCACTAGCTGCACACGTATATCACCCCCGCACTCTTGCCTCGGTGCTTAAATTAAGACAAAGTTATAAGGAAAACGCTATCTTTGGATATAGTTTCTTTCGCTTTAATTTCAAACATTTCCCTACCTAGTAGTTCCTAGCTCACCCTTTATTTATCCTTTCCCTATGTCTTAGTCCAGCGACGGTTTCTTTTCGGCAGCCCTCTTGTTGTTTTTGTCTGCTTCCCACGTAGCTCGGTGTTTCCTGGCGGTTCCTCGCTGGTGGTCCTGCTGTGGCTCTGTCTATCGTTGACACGTTCGAGGGATCGGCTCCATCTTGTCACTTGCCGCGCACGTTCGCCCGGCTCACTGGCTTGATCTTTCCTCTCTCTAATGCAAATTTTGCCTCCTCTGCAGTCGCCATTGCTCAGCTGTGATTTACCCGTGTTTGGTTGGGTGTGCGAACTTTTCTCTCCGGGTGTGTTTCTACCTCACGCGTATGTTTGTGCGTGCTTCTGCTAAGTTACGCTCTCCGTGTGTTCTCACGTCGTTGACCGCATACCTGCAGTCGTCGTCGCTCGGCTGCACTTGCTTGTGTACGAACTTTTTCTTCCGGGTGTGTGTTGTACCGTTTGCGCTCGCGCTCTGAATGTGTGTTCGTCGCTCTGGCTGCGCTTGCGCTCTGTGTTGCGCAGCGCTTGTGCTCTTTTGTGCTCATGTGTGTGTGGCCGCCGCTTGCGCTCGCTCTGTGTGTGGGTGCGTTCTCTTGGCTGCGTTCTCTTGGGTGCGTGGCCGTTACTTGTGCTCTCTTCATTGTTAGGCGAACGACCGTCGCTCGCATTTGCTCTTTGTGTGTGTGCACTTTCTGTTATTGTTTGCTCTCCCTGAGCTACCCTATATTCTAGCTTACATGGCTATGGTCTATGACCGACTTCATTGCACTTAATAGCTATTGCCTCCTTGGCGATGCCTAATCTAGAATACCTTCGTGGTAGTACTTAAGAATAAATAACAAATATATAAAAAAATATAAAAGAATAAAAAATAAAATGTGGGGCTCAAAATATGAGTCCTCACAACCCACCCCCCCCTTACTTCTCCAGCGCTGCAGGATGGCGACGAGTCCCCCCGATTCATGACCACGCGGAACTGGATGCCATTGACCCTCAGGGTGAAACGTGACCGGCACGGGGTTCGTTGATCTTGTCGCATGCGCACCTGATCCAGCAGTATGGGCGGGAGGCGTCGGTCTGTTGTGTAGATTTGCACGTGGGAGGCGCTTCTACCCAGTCTGCTTCGGGTGTGAACAAAGTATCGGCGGTTCCGCCTAGTTCGTTCCCGAGCAGATCTTCGACTTCTTGTTGACTAAAATGCAGGATCTGCTCCCATCCTTCGATCGTGGATTCGGCGTTAGGGCATGGCTGGCGTCTTACTGTCTCCGGGTCCGCCCACTTGAGTGCTCGACCGGGTTGGGTGGAGGATATCCCTTCCTCGTTGGACACCGACACAGCGAACACACGTCGTACGGGGAGAACCCAGCCGGCCACGCTGTCTGGGAGAATACTATGTGTTCGTCTTTGTTGTGACCCCCATCTCAGAAGGCCACTTTCCTCCTTTTGTCTCGGGTCTTAGCAATTTCCTGTAAAGGGGCTCTGGCGCGACTGAGCTCACCTCAGCCAGAGACACTACCTTACAGGTGGCGCCCGAGCAGGGTCCCTGAGACAGAAAAAAAAAAAAACAACTGACGACAATAGGAAAAGATAAGTGGCCTAAAGAACCACTAGGCCGACTGAGGAACCGGGGGAGGGGCCATTAAGGCGGAGCACGTGGCAGAAGTCCAGGCACGTGCTACGCACAAATAGTAGGAGAGAAAAAAAATGTATGGAAGAGAAGCCTGAAGAGTTAGAAGAATTAGAAAGTACAGTATATATATATATATATATATATAGATGAATATACATACATATATATATTTATGTATATGATACCGTAGAAAAGCATAGTTTATTTTTATAAAGCCAAGCGATAAAGAGAAGAGCAGAGAATAGAATGACACACGAGAATAGAAGGAATTAGCAGGAGAGTAGTAAAGAGAAAACACTATCGGACACCGAACCGGGAGGACGAACAACTGGAGCATTGCATTGCACTGCATCCGGTCAAATGCTGACATAGCGCACAAAGTTGCACAACAACATTGTCGGCAAGGGACCCGGCTGCTAGCCGAACGCTGAGGCGGCATGTAAATTATGATTATGTTTACATTAAGAACTTATGTACTTATATACAAGACGAAGACAGAGAGCTAGAGGAGACTTCTCCGAGACAATAAACTTTACTCTGGTTTTACATTCGAAACAGCCCAGTCGCATTTCATTTTGAACTCCAATATTAAAACTTACCATCGACAAACCTCAAGACTCTGACGTCTCTGATATACAACTCACCATCGACGACTTAAGGACTCTAAACAACTCCCAGCTCCCCCCTAGGACCCACTGTTAACTCACGCGACAGTGGGATACCCTTCGACCTACGTTCCTATGTATGTACACATATACATATGCACATGCTTTTAAATGATTCCCGACAGATGGCGCTCGCGCTTTGCGCTCGCCCGCCTCCCTTGTTAGCTGATACAAGCACTTGGTTTTATGCACATACTTTCTTAAATAACTTCTGTGTTTATTGTCCAAGAAGCGGAGGCGGCCACTAGTCGCACGTCAATAGGTCCTGCACGTTATCGCCGGCACATAGAACGCACGTTGTACGGGAGAATCCAGCCGGCCACGCCGTCTGGTAGAACACTATGGGTTCGTCTTCGTGGTGACCCCCATCTCAGAAGGCCACTTTCCTCCATTCGTCTCGGATCTCAGCAATTTACAAATTTCCTGTAAAGGGGCTCTGGCGCGACTGAGCTCACCTCAGCCCGAGACACTACCTTACACGTATCGTAGTAAAGGATACGGTCCCTGAAGTAGCTTCCTACAGCGATCCTTAAGTAATCTAGGATACCCATATTTCTCATTGCGCTGAGAATTACAGGCCATCTTGCCGTGTTGAAGGCGTTCGTCATTTCCAGTGTGACGATTGCGCAGTACTTCTTTCTGCCACCTAACCATCTGTCGCTATGTTCTCCACCGCAGAGAGCGCATCAACAGTACTTCTTCCCTTTCGGAAGCCGTATTGTTGCCTCCCTAGACCATTCAGGCTCTCGGTTGTGGTCTCTATGCGAGCATACAGTATGCGTTCGAATAGTTTTCCCAGTATATCCAACATGCAAAGAGTTCGGTAGTTGCCTGCAGACTGCGCTGACCCTTTCCCTTTCTGCAATAGGACCAGTTTTTGTCTTTTCCACTGCTTAGGGAAGGCTCCGTTAAGTAGATACTGCTGGAATGTGTCCATAAAGATTCCAGTTCTGGCCAGCGCCACTGCCAGGCCTGAGGCCTTGTTGGGCTTGATCCGTTTAGCTGCCTTGATGACTTCACATACGGTGACATCCGGGAACGGAGAGGCAGGGGATTCTACTCTTGGCTGTCATAAGGTGATCTGCGTAGGGAACAGTTCAGACACAATACTGGACAGTATCTCGGGTTCATCAGGAGTACCCCCTCCTGCTCAGCTTTTTGCTTACAAGCTTATAAGCTAGACCACAAGGGTCGTCGTCTATGCACTCCAGCAGATCCTTATAGGCAAGCGCTTTGGCAGCCGATATTCCGTGCTTGAGCTCTGCGCTTTTAGCTTTGAACACTTCTAGTAGTTCCGCGTAATGAGGGGCTCCTCTGGCTCGTTGTGCACGTCTTCTTGCCTTAATGCAATCAGTCCGTAACTGGTGTAAGGAGGCACTCCACCAATAGACCGGAGGCTTACGCTTGGCCTTCTTCTTCCTTGGCATCGTTGCATCACACGTTGCTACTAGAAGCTTCGTTAGCTCATTCTCCATTATCTCCGCCTGCCCGTTTGATATTTGCAGGGAGTCCATTTGGTACGACAGCATGTCGTGGTCCAGTTTCTTGACATCCCATGCTTGTCGAGGTGCGCCTTTCCGCTGGTGGCGTATCGTGCCCAATGGTCGGACGCTGAAAGTGATCAATGCATGGTCACTTAGCGTTACCTCGTCAAGGACCATCCTGTCGTTGTTAAATGTCGGCTTGCGTCCGTCATTCAGCAGAAGCAGGTCAAGCAGTATCATGGCGTCAACTACTGCACGTCCTCTGGAGTTGGAGATTCGGCTACCCCATTTGGTTGCCCAGGCATTGAAGTCACCACCTATGACTGTCGGCCTACGCCCTCTAGCATGACTCACGAGCATGTCGAGCATCCCTTCGCACTGGTCCGGACTGTCACTAGGAGGAGCATAGCAGCTGTATATATGCACCCCCTTGACCCTCGCATATGCAATGCCACGCATTGGCGAGGTTACCCATTCCTGAACGTAGAGAGGACTGCAACACTTGATGGCCGCCTTGCCCGACTCATCTAGGATCAATGCCGAGTTTCCACCACAGGAGAGGTAGGGTTCGCTTAGGAGCATCACATCTGCATTGCGATCCACCGCTGTCTGGGCCAGGAGGCTCTGAGCAGCAGCGCAATGATTAACATTAAGCTGCATGATGTTGATTCGATCCATTATGATGGCTCTTGACTCCCTTAACATACGCCTTGTAGGTCAGACACGTATAACTGCCCGTCATGTGGTTTCTGTCCACATCGATGCTGCAGATAAGGCATTTAGGCGATGCATTGCATCCCTTTGCCTTGTGTCCTTGCTGGCCGCATCTTAAACAGCAGTCTGAGCGATCGGGCGCTTTGCAGCTTGCAGCACGGTGGCCGTAGCCCAGGCACCTGTAGCACTTCGTTGGCCGGACACCCCGGATGATACGGCACCGTGACCATCCCACGGTTACTACTCTCATTTTGATGACCGCCATGGCATCGTTTGCGCTCATCAGCAAAGAGGCTATCTGCGTTCCGTCCCGCATCCTGCGTAATCCTTTCACATCCTCGGGTTGAAGGAGGATTCCCGGGAATTGAGAGACGAGGGAACTGTGTAATTCCTCTTCTGTAGTAGCCTCATCCAGACCGCTGCAGATTAGCGCTCTTCTCTGCGCCCCCATGCGTACAGAAGCCAGATCCTTGAGCGTCGCTTCAAGCTCACCTCTGAATTTGGGAAGGCTTGATGATGCTTTCCCCTCTATTTCTAGCAGCAGTTCTCCCTGTTGCGTCCTCCTTATTTTGCGAACGTGTTTGCCGATTTCTCTGAGGCTCGGGTCCGTTCTCATCTTGCGAAGCATATCTGCGTACGTAACCTCGACCGTTTTTTTAGAAATAACGCCTCCGGTTTTTTACGCAGGCCCTTAGGCTTCACCTTAGCCCACTCTCCGTCCTTGCTATCGTCCTTGGTGATGGACACAGGCTTGGACTCCTTCGCTGTGTTTAACGCCCCGGTGGAAATGGCGACAGGTAATGAATTGCCCGTTTTAGGCACCTGTGCTCTAGGTTTTGCCGGCTTGGTTGTTTTCAACTGGCTGCGCTTTGGTTTTTGTGCCTCCGTCTGTGTGGCAGTACTCCTGGGAGGAGGCTTGTTAGCGGTGCCCTCCTGTAGGTCTATCGCTCTGTTATGGGGAGCAGATAGGTCCAGTACCGTGCTCTTGGTCTCCCTGGTTACGTGCCGCTGGGTCTCAAACGCGGCTAGCAGGGTGTTAATTTCGCCATTCATCCTGACAAGAATGCTCCTCAAGTCCTCGTTCTTGAGTGCCGTGGTCAGGTCCAACGACCGATGTGGCGATCCAGATTGGGGACTTCGCTCCTGCCTTTTGCGACGGCACGCTAATAAGGTCCATCATCTTCTGCCTCGTCACAATAGTAGACGTTGTAGGAGCCAGGATCTCCACCTCTGCACTGCAGTCGCTAGTTTTCGGCGGCTGGGGGCCTGCTTGTTTTCAGCTCCCTGAATCGGGTTTCCGACTCCTCTAGTGGGGGACCTCGATAACCTGGAGCTTCTCCTGAACGGGTCGTAGGGATCGAGGGCACTGCCCCCCGTTGTGCTATCCATCTATTACATTTTCAGCGGCCTGCGGTTTGTTGGGCACCAACTTTAGAAAGGGTTCCCGCGTGGGCCACGAATTTCTTCTTGGCGTTTAACCGGTGGTGGTTTGTTCCGCCTCTAATCGAACACCAGAGCCTCTGCTTGGACACCAAAACGGTAAGAGGATGATTTTTAGTCTTGTCCGCGACCTTTGATCCTTTTTCCCTTTCTAAAAAATTGGTCCGCTTCACAGGTATCAGAAACAAAAATGAATTTTAAATTCAAATTTGGATGTGAATTGCGCGCCCAACGGTCGCAACGCGAAGATGATCGCAAGGCAAAATGAGCGTAACTCAAAATGAGCGTAACGCAAGCTGCAGAAATTGCCAAATTATTATATTTCGAACTTATTGGAACACTCTGTGATTTTAATCGTTTTACTATCGCGCAGAACAAAAGCACAAATCCACAAGGTGGCTTTGCAAACTAGCCGCTTATTCTGACCGACCACACTCCGTAAATAATGAATTTCATCTCATCTCCGGTAAGCGTGTGTGTGTGTTTAGGTGTGTTTTTTTTTTTATTATGTATACGGCAGGAAAAATTAAATCTTCGAAAGATACCAGTCCGTAGATGGCATGCACGATTCATAACCCTCCAAATAGGGATATGCCTACGTACTAAATAAAAATCTTCCGTTCCGTGTCCAGTCCTTGTTACGCTCACCGGGACTGCCAGTCAAGGTATTACGTCGGTGAGCAGGATGTGATGCCAGATCGCACTCCCTCTCCTCCTGCGTTGCCATGCGGCGGGACGCTCCTTCCTTGAGTCTTCTTTAGTCGCCTTTTACGACAAGCCGAGTCTGCTGTGGTAGTATTCTTGCCCCGCCTCCACACGGAGGTACTCCTCAGGCAACATTTCTGTTGGCCGTCTCGTCCGTCCGGACACGCTTCATCATATCGACTATGAGCCCGTGTGCCCTCTCCCAGACGCCTTTATCCGCCAACATAGCGGCAATCAAGCCTCTCGGGCTGAGCGGTGCTCCCGTGAGCGACTCGAGCTGATCCTTCTCCGCAGCGAACCTGGAGCAATGCAGAAGAATATGTTCTGCTGACTCCACCTCGTGTGTGTAGTAAAGGCACAGAGCTGAGTCTACGTGGTGGAACCTGTGTAGGTACCCTCGGAAGCAGCCATGATCCGTGAGGAACTGCGTTATGTGGTAGTCCACCACTTTGTGCTCGCACTCTGCCCATTCCGCTAGGTTGGGTATAAGCTGGTACGTCCATCGCCCTCGTTGCGACGCTTGCCACCTGGTCTGCCAGACTCCTCGGATCCACTCTCGTATGTCTATCTGTGCAACCCCTTCTCGCGCTAAGTATTGGCCTTTTATCTCCAGGTCTATCGGTGTAAGGCATGCTATCGCATGCGCTGCGTCATCGGATATGGTTCTAAAACCTCTGATGAGTCTTAGAGCCATTGTCCGAGATACTGCACGCGCACTGTCTAGGTAGGAGACTTTGTTGGTCACACTGCTCCAAATAGGAGCAGCGTAAAGCAGCGTTGCCTTCGTGACCGCCACAAGTAGCTTCCTAGCCGGTAGTCTGGGTCCTCCCACGTTGGGCTTAATTCTTGCCGGTGCCGCAGCTGTCATTACAGCCTTCCTGCTGGCATACGTTGCGTGGTTCTTAAAAGAGAGCCTACGGTCTATTAGAACTCCCAAATACTTCAGTGTATCAGCTGAGACTATTTGAACTCTCTTGACCATCACCTGCATATTCTCGACTCTCTTTCTACTGCTCAACAGAACAGCTTCGGTTTTATGCGCAGAGATTTCTAAGCCTGCTTTCTCCAGCCACTCGATGGTCGATCTGATCGTGGAGCTCAGAGATTGTCTTGGCAACAGCAGTTAACGCAACGTCGTCGGCGAAGCAGTGCAGCTCCACATTACTGGGCTTTCTGACGCCTTGTATCCCATCATACATCATGTTCCATAGGATCGGTCCAAGTACCGATCCTTGAGGAACACCTGCAGAGACATGGTGGCATCTTGGACCCGCTTCTCTTCCGTACCAAAGCACGCGGTCAATGAAGTAGCTTCCAATTGCAATCCGTATGTTCTCGGGTATCCCCATTTTGCGCATTGCGCCGAGGATAGTCGGCCATCTCGCTGTGTTGAATGCGTTTCTGACGTCCAGCGTGATTATGGCGCAGTACTTCTTACTGACGCCTTGCCATGGGTCACCATCGAGTACATTCTTAGCTACGTTTGTTACTGACGTGAGAGCGTGGAGCGTACTCTTCCCCTTCCGGAAGCCATGCTGCTGGCTGTGTAGTCCTGTAGGACTCTCAGTAACTAGCTTAATGCGCGCGTATAGTATGCGCTCGAAGAGCTTACCCACAATGTCCAGCAGACATAAGGGGCGGTAGCTGCCTGCTGCATTTGAAGGCCCCTTGCCTTCGTCATCCGTTTCCATCGCCTGGGGAAGATCCCGTCCAGAAGACACTGTTGAAATACGTCCCTGAAGATCTCAGGTCTGTCGATGGCAGCTGCTTTGACGACTACTCCAGGGATACCGTCAAGGCCAGGAGCTTTGTTCGACTTGATCCTCTTTGTTGTTTCGATGACTTCACATGTTGTGATACCCTGGAAGTCGGAGGCGGGGGATTCTAGCGCGGGTTGCCATAGTGTGTCTTGCGTTGGGAATAGCTCCGACACTATGCTGGCGAGGGCGGTTGGATCCTGTGGAGTTCCTCCTCCAGTAGCTTTCAGTTTTTTACTAGCTATTTTGTAAGCGAGACCACAGGGGTCTTCGTCTACGCTCGCTAGCAGGTCTTTGAACGCGTTCGCTTTGGCTTCAGATATGCCGTTTCTGAACTCTGCGCGCTTTGCTCTGTAGGCCTCCATGCATAGGGCATGATGTGATTGCCCTCTGGCGCGCTGCGCTTGTGTCCTTGATTTGGACATTCCGTCCGAAGCTGGTGAAGAGTGGCACTCCACCAGTAGACAGGTGGCTTACGTTTTGCGCTCTTTTTTCTCGACATCGCTGCATCGCACGTTGCTTTAAGCATATCCATGAGTCCTGTCACTATGGTCTCCGCATCTCCGGTTGAGGTCTCCATAATATCTATCTGGTATGCCAGCATATCATTGTCCAGCTTCCTGATGTTCCATGCTTGGCCTAGGGTACTTTTCTGCTGTCTAGGTTTTGACCTCGTAGTTGTGACACTGAACGTGATTAGCGTATGGTCGCTCAGCGTTACGTCCTCTTGCACCCTCCAGTTCGCGTAAGTCACTAGTACTCTGCTGACAAAGGTGACATCTATAAAAGACGTACCTCTGTCATTGTTAAACGTAGGCTTTAGGCCGTCGTTCAGCAACACGACGTCTAGCAGGTTCATAGCATCGATGACTGCTCGTCCTCTAGGGTTGGATACTCTACTACCCCATTCTGTAGCCCAGGCATTGAGGTCTCCTCCTATGACTATTGGTCGGCGCCCACTTGCATGGTCAACAAGCATTTTGAGCATGTCGTCGAATTGCTCCGGACTGTTGCTAAGTGGAGCGTAGCAGCTGTAGAGACGTATTCCCTTGATTTTGGCGTATGCGATGCCGCGCATTGGCAGGGTTTCTTCCATGAATACGTTACTGCAACATTTGATTGCCGCTTTACCTAGTTCATCAAAAAGCACCCCTGAGTTGCCTACACCAGGAAGGGATGGTTCACTCAGGAGCATTACGTCCACCTTGCGCTCTCTCGCTGTCTGAGCCAGGAGGTTTTGTGCAGCTGCGCAATGGTTGACGTTTAGCTGGATGATATTAATTAGGTCCAACATCATTATGGCGGCCCTTAGCTCCTTTGACTACACTCGCTTTGTAGGTGGGGCTACGAAGCATGATTTCTATCCACATCGCCGCTGCAAATCAGACACCTTGGCGGCGCTACACAGCCCTTATCTTTGTGTCCATGCTCGCCACACCGCAGGCAGCAGTCCGAGCGATCCTCTAATTTGCAGTTGGAAGCTCGGTGACAGTATCCCAAGCACCGGAAACATCTTGTTGGACGTATATCCTGGACGATGCGACACCGTGACCATCCTACTGTTACAGAACCTCTTTTGAGTACCGTTATTGCGTCGTTTGCACTAAGCATCACTGTCGCTGCTTGGGTTCCGTCCCGCATTTTACGCCAGCAGCGCCAGCAGGCCAGGCAGCTTTGGAGTTCCTCAGCTGTAGCTGCCTCATCCATACCACTGCATGTTAATGCCATTCTCTGCGCTCCAGTGCGTATTGCGGCCATCTCTTTAAGGGACTCCTCTATAGCTCCTCTGAATTTAGGAACGCTGGCGAAGGCTTTGCCCTCTACCTAGAGTAGCAGCTCACCCTGTTGGGTCCTTTGAATTTTCTTGACATATTTTCCGAAGTCGATCAAGCTTGGATCTGCTTTCAGCTTACGAAGCATGTCAGCATATGAAGCTTCGCGAGTCCTTTTTAAAATAAGTGCCTCCGGCTTCTTGCGCACGCGTTTAGGCATCACCTTGGCCCACTCCTCCTTTTTACTTGCGTCCTTGGCAACATTCGCGTAGCTGATAGGCTTTTGCTCCTTTGTCTTGTTTAGGTGTGTGCGTGTGTGTGTGTGTAGGTGTGTAAATCAGCACAGCCGGCCTCGCCGCTTGAAAGCCTTTGTCTTCCCCCTCGTTGACTCAAAACCTACCGCCCCCTCGTCCAGGGTCTCAGCAACTTTTTACAAATTTCTTGTAAAGGTAGCCCTGGCGCAACTGACCCCACCTCAGCCCTAGAACGTTACATATGTTTTCCTGTCTTCTAAATAGCCTGATTAGAAAATACCCTTCATAAACTTTGTGGGACTCACAATTTTGAGTCCTCACAAAGGAAACAGAAGATAGAGGAATCATTTGAAGCATTTTATGACGAAGTCATGAATGTCCTCTCGAATGTTCAACCCCATTTCCGAACAGCAGCTGATTGAGATGCTCACTAGGAATCTGCTTCCCGACATAGAGCATGAACTGCTCTACGTCCAAGTAAAATCCATTGCACATCTGCACAAACTTATCCAAATGTGAGAGAACCTTTAAGGAGAAGATTTCCAAAGACCGTACTCAATTTACCGGCTAACTCAGTAATTCTAACAAGAGCTACGCCCTTACCAGACTTACCGGCACAATTGTGCATAAAACCAGATGTTTCAAACTTGCCTATTCCGTCGTCACGGACGTATGAAGCATAACTTGTGTAAAGACTCGTACAGGAAAATTGTCCCAATGGTGGTTGTCACCTTCCACAAGTGTAAGATTCAAACAGGCGGGCGAGATCTTCTTGACCGTGCTCATTCGGAGAGAAAGGGGTGGTTCTTGCCTGCTGAAGGTTACGAGTATTTAATGTGTATCGTACACAGAAATATGTATGTTCTATTATTTATTTACGGATTTACATATACTGAATTTATTTATTATAGCAAATTGGCGCGTGTAAGAGGCAAAAGCTAAGCAACAGCGATGGATGCCGTGGTCATCGAGAGTAGTGATGGTAGATTCGCCTAGAGAAGGCCTCTCGCGATCTCGATACTCGTGTAAGCTATCGAGTTCGATCACACTATTGTAAGCTGCTGAGAGTTGCCACAAGTACATAAAGTTTAAATAAGATCTCTGGTGAAAGCTAAACTTTCAAAAACAAACACGAAGACTATTAGGCCCTATCAAAGCAGGTCAACAATAGAAGACTTCGTGAACGAAACACATAGTTTAATACGACTAAAGCGTCGCATAAGGAAGCAGATGTTGTTGCATCCTTGCGCTCTAAACCCACCCAACCATGATCTTCAGGCGCGATGTTGTGAAGATCCCAAAAAAAAATTATCTATGTACTCAAGTTACCATGTCTACAGGAACAATAATTATTTTAACAACACATTCTTTTCAATTTCAAATTTCACATAATTTATTATAAACTTCTTTCTTAATAATATTCCTCATTTTAGTACATATTCATTTACAAGCTTTTCGGTATTTAATTTCTATTTAATTTTTGCTCAATGTTTCTTTCAGTTATTATTTTTCAGCTAAATTTCACTAAAGTGCCTCCTAATTTCTCTCAGTGTAAGATAACAATACTTTATTGATACATAATTATCTTTCTATCCAACCATAATCAACATTCTTTAAGGTCTTTCTAGGGTTAAGCAAACACGTTGACCTATCTCAATATTTTTGCCGTGACTGTAATTCTTTTTCTTTTATTTCTCTGGGTTGTTGTTGGTTATGCGTAACAATTTATTTGTAAGCTAAACTAAAACAGACAAATGCATGAGTGGGTGCGAATGTACACCTGTAAGATCAGCAACCACTGAGCTTACGAACAGAGCGCATAAGCAGAGCGCGCACGCTGCTTACAGCAGTACATACGCACAAATTCTGCACTCGTATGTAATGTACGTATGTATGTCTATGCCAAAGCATAAACTGATATGTAACAAGAGCAGACAGACCGAAAATTGTGCATAAAAAATTTTAATATAGTTATGTATATCTATGTATATATATATATATAGGTACCGGCGCACATACATATGTACACATGGTGGACAATATGTTTGCACATACATATGTACGTATATATATACACGCACAAATGTTTAGTTATAACGAGGCGCAAAATTATTAATTAGTTAAAGCCGGCAAAATGAAATGCAAATATATATAAATAATATGTTTGTTCATCACTTACATCTCTTACTCCTCGATGAAAGGCCTGCCAACGATGGTATTTTATTTGTGTTTGCTAAAGTAGTATTTTTGCAGTATGCTAAATTTTATATAGTTTATTATATATATTAATTTTCACTTGGGCTTAGCGCAATTTTACTAAGGTGCATATATGTATGCACATTTTATATATGTACGTATGTATACACAGTTTTCGTTCTTTTTGCACTTTTTTTTTTTTTTGTGGGGGAGCAATTTGAAAATTAAATTGTAATACACAACAACATATATATAGCCCTTTGAATCACTAGATTCCTATTGGTCACTGACACTAACCTTTTCAAAAGGTAACTCACTATAAAAAATATTTAACGCACAGCATTGGCGAGCAAAAAAAATATTTCGACCGCAAACTAATGTAATATTAGTAAAAAAAATATTTCGGCAACGCGATGATCGGCCTCTCTTTGTGGCTACGGCGACAAAGCTACTCTAGCGCTGTCAAGCGCGAGTTCTATTCTCCTTGTCTCCGCTTTGCCCTCTTCGTTTATGCCCTTCCGAGGGGCGCTCGAAAAGTTTCTCGTGCTGAGATTATTCGAAGCTGCGCACACCAATTGCAAATGATTTTTGCTGATGCAATGTGGCCAGCTGGGGGGCACGGGGGTTCAAGAGGTTAACCTCCTGGGTTTTCTGGCACTGGGCAGGGAGTGACAAAATTAGCAAAGAAGAAATTAACAAAATACGGGTGCTAGTAATTACCATGAACTATGCTGCCTTATGAGCGGGGGTTGCTTGGTTCGTCCGATCGCTACAAGACTGGATGTCGTTAACCGCTGACGGCGCGGTTAAATGCTCTCACGTGGTGCAAGACGGGCAACCAGACGTGGAGACGACACTAGCGATAGGTTAAAAGAGAGAGAGTCGTTCTCGCAGGGGTCTTTTGTAGCCTAATTTTTGGGACAAGTTCGTATGAAGTTGGCTGCGCTAATACGCTCTAAGCGCATAAGCTACATTTACGGGATGCAAGAGAGGGGTATTTTAGCATGAAGCTACGAATGAGCAGACTCAATGGGCAGAAGGAAATAACGGATATGAAATGTTGCGTTGATCTGGCGAAGCCTGTTGCTAACGTGTATGTTGCGAAGTTCGATGCAATGTTGCTGAACTTAGAAAATGTTGCATAGGTAAAGAATGGTGCGAATCCTAACTAAATATTGCAAAGTTTGACAAATGTTGCTATTGCTGATGTTAAGAGCATCGACGAAGTTTGCAGCAACAAATGCGACCATTACACTTGCTAGCTCGAGCTCGTATTTTTGGAGCTTGTCATTCGAGCGGGCCTAAACGATCTACACAACGGATGAGGAAATTTTAGCGAACCGTTAGATTGACGAAACGTTTATAGGTCTCACCGATAATAAACAAAGAGAATGGTGGCCGCTTTTACGCGACTATTTCTTTTTTGGGAAGGACAGCAGAAGGGTTGTTAGACACCGGAGCGAATATTTGTTACGTGGGTTCGACTTTAGCAGCGGAAGAATGGGAGATAACTCCAGAATTTAAGAAAATAAATTCTCTGCTCCGAACGGCTGACGGCAGATCGCATGCTGTCGTAGGTTTCCAATCAACAATGGTGAAATATAAAGGTCAAAAGAAACTTTTAAAACTCTTAGTAATTCCTTCTATAGAGAAACCACTAATATTGGGGATATATTTTTGGAAGGAATTTAAATTAGCGCCAGGGCTTATTTCAGCTTTACAAATGGAGCAGGTACTAGATATAAAAGCTGAAACACATCAAGAATTGTTAAATACAGGGCAACGTCAACAGTTGGAGGCGGTTAAGACATTATTTGGGATGGTGGGATAGTGAGTCAAGTGAGGGACCACGTTAGGCAATGTGAAGTGTGTGAGCAGACGAAAGCTCTAAATATGACACTAAAACCTACTATGGGTCAGCAAGCCGAATCCTCCAAACCATTTCAGAGATTCTATATTGATCTACTTGGACCTTATCCACGTATCAAGCAGGGACATATTGGATTGCTTATTGTTCTTGATCATTTTTCGAAATTTCATTGGCTTTGTCCCCTCAAGCAATTTACCTCAGAAGCCATCATCGAATTTTTGCAAGACCATATCTTCTTTGCTGATGGGGTGCCTGAGCTAATTGTGAGTGATAATGGATCGCAATTTAAGACTTACGATTTAAATGCTGTCTTAACAGCGCACTATGGTCCAGAATTCGTTTTTTAGGCCATGGATTTTAAAAAAATTCATGGTCTATTGTGTTTGTCGGAACGGAAATGTGCGAAACAGGCAGAAGGAGGCATCTCCGACCCCATAAACTATATATATTCTGAATCAGTATCAGTAGCCGAGTCGATTGAGCTATGTCTGTCTGTCCGTCTGTCCGTCTGTCTGTCTGTATGAACACCTGGATCTCAGAAACTATAAGAGCTAGAGTCATCAAACTTTGCCACAACATACGTATATATTGCAGTATATCGTATCAAAGTTTTTTTTAACATTTGGACACGCCCCTTCCCGCCTCTGTAAATCAGTAATAACTATTTAAAAACTACAATATTAGCTCAACAACCACAGTTGTATATCTTACATGACAAATACCTTGCCACGGGCGTTATGTGAAAATTTCATTTAAATCGGACTATTAATAAGTGAGATATGATACTAATTAAACTCACTTTGAACATATATACTTAAGCAGACCTAATTTACACAAGCATACCGAGGTTCGAATCTAGCGTCAGACACACAGCATTTTAAACTTTTTTATTTGCATTGTATGGTAACAGACCAGCTTGCAGCTTTGCCGATAGGCCAAGGAGTGAGGCAATGGCCGAGTGGTTAGAGTGGCGGACGGCAAATTAAAAAGACTGTGAGAGAGTGCGTGTGTTCAACTCCCGGTTTTGAGGCGGGTGGAAATTTTAATTTATTAAGTATTTTTTATTTTATTTTGTTTTGGTTATTTATTTTATTCTAATAAACTAAAAGAAAAGTTACAGTCAAGCGGGCTGTAATATAGCCGCTACAAACAAATTAAATTATTTAATTAAATTTCAATAAAAAATAGTTTTTCCTTATTTTGATTTCATACTATATTATGCAATTATATTAGTTACAAATAATATTAAATATTTATAAATAAAGTTTACTAATTTTATTATATTTAGCACGCATCAAAAAGACGCGAGCCAAAAGTATTTGGCCTGTTATGAAGTTCAATATTATTCTTATTGGATATTGTTATTTTGTTTTGCTTTCAATATTTTGCAACTAGAATGCTACAACATACGTGTAGGATATTTATTGTTTCGCACAATGGTTTATCTTAATAATAGTTTTGGTTATGGTTTTATAATAGTTTTGGAATTAATAAAAAGATGACTCGTGACAACTCTTATTGTTCTCCGGACGTAAGACGACTACACAACTTTATCTTTCTCCGGACACGACAACTTTCGTCTTTATGGTCTTTCTTTTCTGCACAACTTTCAACACGCTTGTTTCTTCTTCGACTCCGTTTCTCTAACGACGACATTCCCCTTGCGATGACTATCGATGGTCGCATATCGATAACTATCGTTACATACATAACTGCGATCAGTGTGGCGACGCAGCCTCATCGATATGAGCCCGATCTGGCAGCCCGGCACCATCATAAGCAGACGATAGTTCCACTACAAGCCCTTTAAAAGTTGTGAATGTGCGAGTGGGACGCCCATACATACATGTCTGCATATCCACATGTATGTATTGGCATCCCACTTCAACACACATTATTGCACGCATGTATGTACCTACATATGTACAATACAATTAGATTTGGAGTTGCTGTTGTGTACCAACGAAAGAAAACTAAGTTCTAATTACATATATTGCGTACCAAAAACTTAAAAAAGCCTGCTACCGCCGCATCCACTTTTCAATGTTATTGAGCTTTTAAAATATTTTAATGAAAAATAATAACGAAAAAAAATAGAAAAAACCACAGTCGCGCTGCACGCGACAGTGGGATACCCTTCGACCTATGTTCCGGTGTAGTTTAATTTGTTAAATTCACACACATATACAAATGAGCATGCTTTTAAATTATTGCCGACAGATGGCGCTCGCGCTTTGCGCTCGCCCGCCTCCCTTGTTAGCTGAAACAAGCACTTCGTTTTATGCACATACTTTCATAAATAACTTCTGTGTTTATTGTCCGATCGGATTGCAATTTCGAGAATACGTAGATATTTTAATGAGCTTAGTATATGTTGAAGTCAGAAAGTTGTATCTTTTATACAGCGCTTACAAATTAAGTTCAAAAACTAAATTATTGATTTGCGGGGGCGGTAGGCGTGGCACCTAACATTTGAAATAAACTTGATCAGCTTATAGTACACAGGAGTCTTTCTGCCAAATTTGGTAACTCTAGCTTTTATAATAGCTGAGATCTGTGCGTTCACACAGACAGACGGACAGACGGACAGTCGGACAGACGGACAGACAGACAGACATGGCTCAATCGACTCGGCTTGTGATCCTGAGCAAGAATATATATACTTTATGGGGTCTCCGACGCCTCCTTCTGCCTGTTACATACATTTGCACAAAGTTAGTATACCCTTTTTTGACCATTTTCAATGGTCGAAGGGTATAACAACAAATTTCACATGTCGATCGCGGTAGCAATCGAACCCCGTCACGGTCAAACATAATTAGCATTACAGTCCGGGACATAATCCACTCAGCCACTGAACAATTTCAGCTCGTTCCAAAAAATCAACAAGAAGCACATGAAATAAATTTTGGTACCCGCTAGAAATGCATACATACCTATTGCCCTCTCGCTCAGTCTAATGGTTGCGACACTTCGCTTTTGCTTTGTCTATGCGTTCTTCTTCTTCTGTTCGTTAATTCGAATTGCGCGTGTCGTCGAACACTGTATAAAATTTATCTCCGCCAAATTTT
The DNA here is from genome assembly GCA_018904025.1 of Zaprionus vittiger. Classification (NCBI taxonomy): domain Eukaryota; kingdom Metazoa; phylum Arthropoda; class Insecta; order Diptera; family Drosophilidae; genus Zaprionus; species Zaprionus vittiger. The sequence continues at coordinate 19,647 of JAEIFQ010000007.1, read as the reverse complement.
GAATATTAATCCAAATAAAGTGCAATTTTCAATGCGAGTTTTTATAAATATCCGAAAATAAATAAGTTAGACAGATAGAATCTATCTATGACTGCAGATTGCAGAAATTAATTAATTTGGGGAACATTTAAGTTGCGCAGAACATCTCAAGTCGACTCGTAGGTCACCCAAAATTTAACTTTTTAAGAACAACTAGCCCCATTACATTTGCAGTGGCCTCCCCTTGGTGTTCCCTAGGTACTGATTATTTTTGATAATCGGTGGAAAATTCGAGCGGCGAGTCTATTCTGTTATTTATAAACTTTTTTTACGGTATACTAAGATAATCCATGGCCTTATACAGTCAGCACCTGAGCGTTTGTATTTTTTTGTCATTAAGTCAAAATTTTTATGTCAATATATCGTCCTTTATCAATTATTTTCTAAAAGAAAATTGATCAAATAAATAAAAAACAAAAACAAAATTGAGCGAAAGCTTTACTAAAGCTTTTAATGAGCTTTTAGGGGTGCAGTGTTAAACAGCTGATTGAGAGAAGGCAATTCCCGTCAAATTATTTGCTTACTTTTGCACGTGGTTCGATTGTTAATACGCATCCATAAATTATAGTAAAATATGGAAAATAAAAGCCAAGGTATGTTGTTTTTAACGTATGTAGTTAATATATGTGTAGTTGTACTGTTTTTTTGTTGTGTAACATTTAATTTATGTGTATTTTAATAGAAAATTCTAACGTGTCCCCTGTGCTTCGTGGAGTATAACTAATTTTCTGACAATTTCTGACAAAAGTTAAAAACGTCAGTTTGTACCTTTAACTATTGTCTTTGACGGTAAAGTAATATCTTTTGCCCATTTTTGCTCGTTTTCTAAGAATTTGATTTTATATAGACAAGTTCGAGTTCAAACATAGCGACCTCGTGGACATTTTCCACAGAGCGATTGATTCCTCGGACCCACTATTATCAACAATTTGTTTAAAAGAAAGAGAGAGAAAAAATAAGAAAAAACCACTTCCGAAGGCAGTAATAAGTCTTTTGGAAATACAGTCTAATTTTAAACAGAATCCATCAGACAAAATATTGGATTCACATTCTGATTCAAGTTCAGATTCGGAAATTTATAATGAAAAACTAGAAGAAGAAGAGGGCGATTATTCATAAATCAATATATGTACACAAATACACATTTATTATATTTAAAAAACAATAAAATTTCGTTGACTCCTGAGTCATACCAGTAGTTAATATGGGAGGCCAGAGAGGGCGTGGTCGCACGGACTCCAAATTTTGTGTGCAAACTATATGTGTATTAACAACAAAATATACAAAGTTTCAAGTCTGTAGCTTCATTTTTAGACTTTATGCCAACAAAATCGAATTCTGGACCACAGTGCAGCGGTTGGCGTGCAGCAGCTCTGGTTTGTTTTTTCTTTTCTATCATGTTTGCCTAATTTCTATATTGTAGATATTTGCCTATTTCTGCTTTTTCTTTTGTGAGTGCATTTGTTTTCTCTTGCGCTCATTATACCCTTCGACCATTGATTTTACTTCTCTACTCTTGCTAGTTGTTGCTGTAGTTCTTACATTCTCCCTCTCACGTATTTTAGTGTTTGTGTGTGTAACGTTCTCTCGCGCTCACACATTTCTGTACTTTCTCCCTACTAAGTAGTTTGGTGCGTGCATATATTTCTCTTTAACGCTCGCTCACTATTTTCTCTAATTGTTTGATCTTGCGGTTGCTTTTACTTGGAACAGTAGAACCCCTTTATGATGGAAGGTAGGGTTGTCTGTTATGTAAAATCCTGTCAAAAACAGGTAACTGTCGCCTTTCATGTTTGCCAGTGGTGGCGGCACGAAGACCTTCCTTCTTGGGGGGATCGTAAATGGGGATCGTAAATGCTGTGGGAAAAACGGAACTCCGACGCGAAAACAATGCGAAAATAAAGGACAACTCGGGGCGAGTGGCGTTCACTTCACTTTTATTTTTCAACTAACTTCTGGTAATGTTACATATTTAGCTTAAGTCTAACTTAACATAATAATCTGGATAAAAGAGTGCGAGAGCCCTTGGTGACTTCTCGCACTGTTTACGCCGAAATGCTGCCCACTTCTCGGCGGCTACGTTTTGACGTAAACATCCCGCCCCCCTTGCAATACTATTGCAAATATGAGGATGGAGACGGGATCTTTTGGATGCCGCTGGAGGGGCTTTAGGGGGCATGCGGCTATGTGGACTGCACGCGTCCAACAGCACACGCACCTCGAAAATTTTGCCGTCCATGCCCAGGCTTACTATGGCAGTCGGCATCATGCTGATCGCCACAGAAGGGGATGTCGCCAGGGACTCCGAAGGTGGAAGAGGCGGAACGGATGGCGAAGCGGTCTGCTTCTCTGGTTGAGAGCTGAGTGGAAGGTGGAGAAGCGTGTGGTGGCCCTCGCCGCATGTGCGACAAGTGCCGCCACTGCGACATGAACCCTTGGAGTGTTCATGGGCAAGGCAGTTCGGGCAGTATTTGTTGATCAATACTGCCCGAAGACGCTTCTCCGCAGCCAGACGCAGGAATCGCTGGCACTTCTTAAGGGAGTGGACTCCTCTGCAGACGCGGCATCTTAAGGAGTTCACCCCTTTTGGCTTCGCTGGTGTGTGTGCTTTCGGTGGTGCCATCTCACTAATCTAAAAATTGCAAGGTGGATACAAAATATATATATTATATGTGTATATATACGTGAATATTAGTAGCTATCTTGGTGGTCAGACGTGTTTAGCCTTTGCTCCCTGTGTTTTTATAATTCTTGCGATTTTATTTGCCTAAGTGGTGTAATTATTAGTGCGGTATTTATTAGTGCTAACCTTGTAAGTAAAACCGTAGAAGTAACACACTAACACTTTTATTAGTCAATTTCTTAAACTAATATTCCTAATTTTTCACTTGCGCGTCTTTGGCGTCAAGTTTTTGTTTCTGTTTTGATTAACATTCCCACGCTCTCCCGCTCTCCCGGTAACGATATTATATTTCTCTCTGAGTAAGTTGTGTAGTGCTGTTGTTGTAAACGTCCCAGCTGTTGTTGTTTTGTTTACCTCGTTGTGCTCGCTAGTTTTGCAGCTTTATTGTCGTACTTGCTTGCTTGCCTGTTTTCGGCGCTGTAACTGTTTCTTGCTGTCTCAAGAAATGTATTTTGAGTACTCTGTTTTCTTTTTGCTCTTCGTTGTCTCCTACATTTTAAAGGCATATTAATTTTCACAATCATGGTGTCGTGCTCAGTAGCAATTTGCTTAAGTCTGATCCTAATGCGGATTACATTGGTTGCTGGCTCTGTGATAATTTTTGTCACTTAAAATGCTGTGGCCTAACTGTGCGGGTTAGGGACGCCGTCCACGCCAATACTGGTCTCAGATGGTCGTGTGAAACGTGTCGTGTGGCTGAATCCGATTTACGGAAAATCCATAATAAAACCAAACTTGGGTTTTATAAGATACGCACAGCTTTCTCTAATCTCCAATCTGAATTTTTGGAGATGGAGGCCAAGTTTAACGCCTTTACGGTTCCTAGCAAACCACCGGCTCCTTTAAGTGTTCCTTTAGATTCGGTCTCTACGAATTTAAAGCTCACCAACCTACCTTCTTCTCAGGCTTCTTCTCCCGATCTTCTAAGCCTACTCTCCCCTATACCGTCTTGCTCTTCTAACGGCAAAAAAAAAAAAAGACTAGCAGGAAAGTTACCGCACCCAAAGCTCTTGCTCCTCCTCTTGTGCCTACTCCCATTACGAGCAATGACAACAACATAAAGTGAAATGTTCCCGCAATAATGCCTGCTCCTAAGGCACAGAGTATAGGACCTCTGATTGCGATTAAACCCAAAAAATTGGTGTTTATCTCTCGTTTGGAGCCGGACACTACCATAGAAGATGTACAATCGTACATCCTAGCAAGGCTGCCTTTAAATAACTTTACAGTTCAAAAATTCAACTTCAAATTTAAGCGCGACATTTCTTCTTTCAAAATTAGTCTCCCAGCAGAACAGTTTAAAGACGAACTGCCGTTAATCTTCCCACGCTGGTCGTAACTTCGCCAAAAAACTCAAAAAATTCAAAGTCTTCAAAAAACTGAACTTTTCATTTCTTCATGCCTCTGAAAATGTTAGGGGTCCTACAAAAAAACTTTCTTCTTTAATTCTATCCTATCAAAATGTTAGAGGTCTCTGTAGTAAAATCTCTAGTCTTTATCTTAATAGTCTTGCCTTTTCTTCCCAAATTATTGCTTTTACCGAAACCTGGTTAAAACCAGAGATTCTAAGCTCTGAAGTCTTCCCAGATAGGTATACAGCATACAGGCTTGATCGACCTAACCGACGGGGTGGTGGAGTACTGATTGCAGTAGACTCCAACATTGAGTCGGACCTTTTACAACCGGAGTTTCAATTTAACTTTGAACTAATTTGTTTAAAACTACACTTACCCGGTTTTTTTCTTGTATATATCCTGCTCCTATATTCCGCCGTCATCGGAATTATCAATCTACTCGCAACACTTGTCTGCAATTATTTTTAACCTGTTATCAGACAGAGATCACTTCATAGTCCTGGGCGACTTAAATATCCCAGAATGTAATTGGACATCTAGTGCTGAAGGAAACTTCTTTTTGACTTCCCGGCAACATGACCTATTTGACGGTTTGTTTGACATGTCTTTGTCGCAGGTCAATCATGTCAAAAACTCTCTGAACAGATTGCTTAATTTATGTTTCACCTCTGATCCTTCCAAGGTGATTGTAGACAGGGTACAACCCCTTTCCCTACCGGAAGATCCTTATCATCCCACTTTCGAAGTGAATTTCGACTTGGGTATTAGTATTGTGGATAAAAGTGAAAGGCCGTGTAATTGCGTCCGCTGCTTTAAACAAGGAGACTTTGAAAATCTAAATTCTTTAATTTCACATTGTAATTGGTCTGATTTTTATGCATCAACTGATATGTCAGTTGCAACTAATATATTTTATACACCCTAAATTCTGTTTTTGAAATCTGTGTTCCGTTATGCTCAAGCAAACCCCCTTGGTTTACAAAAGAGCTGTCTCGCTTAAAAAACTTAAAGAGTAGCTTATTCAAGAAATATAAGCAAAAAAACTAACCACTTGTCTTTTCCCGCTACTTAACTGCTCGGGCAAATTTTACCGTGCTTAACGCGAAATGTTATAAAAACTATTTGACCAGATGTAGGTTTCAGTTTTTTCAGAATCCTAAAAAGTCTTATAGTTTTGTTAACATGAAGCGTAGGTCAGCGATCTTTCCTTCTAAACTTTCGTTTGATAACGCTGAGGCGGACACAGATCAACTTATTCTTCTTCTACGTCCAGCATTCATTCTTATCCATATAGTGTACCGAGTTCAAATGGCAATTTCACACCGTTACTGAACGAAAGTTCACTTTTTAAGGATCTTAGCTTAGTTAAACCAGTCTTTTCACCAGGTCCCGATGGTATCCCCACCTGTGTACTTAGATATTGTGCCAATTCCTTATGTAAGCCATTGCTCAAATTATTTTCGCTGTCCTTAGACACCGCCTCCTTTCCTTCCGTATGGAAGGAATCATTTATTATCCCTTTTCTCAAAAAGGGCAGCAAGTCTGATGCAAGTAATTATAGAGGTATCTCTAAATTATCGGCTATACCTAAATTCTTTGAGAATGTTATAACTCCTCACTTGCATTATTTTAGCAGATCCATTATATCCCCTTTTCAACACGGATTCGTGAAACGTCGTTCTACCACGACAAATTTGCTTGAGCTGACATCCTTTGTGGTAAAAGGATTTCAGAAAAATCTTCAAACCGATGTCATTTATACTGATTTCAGTAAGGCATTTGACTCAGTCAACCATTCTCTTCTTGCACATAAACTGAATCTTCTCGGTTTCTCACCAAAAACTTCTTAGTTGGATTGTGAGCTATTTGGGTGACAGAACCCAACGAGTCCTCTTTAAGAATAATCTTTCTTACCCCGTTCATGCCACATCTGGTGTCCCCCAGGGAAGCCATTTAGGTCCCCTGCTTTTTACACTTTTCATCAATGACCTTCCAACGGTCATACTTAACTCCCGTACTCTCATGTATGCTGATGATGTCAAGCTCTGCTTTCAATTTAGAGGCGACTCCTGTCATTTACGCCTTCAATCTGACTTAAATTGTTTCTATTCTTGGTGTCGTGCAAATCTCCTTAATCTGAACAGCTCCAAATGCAAGCTGATGACATTCTCACGAGCCTGTCCAAAGTACGTATCTTACTGTCTTTGTGGTTGTACCTTGGAAAGAATTTCCCTGGTTGATGATCTAGGTGTCCGTTTGGACCGCAAACTCAAGTTTTGCGAACATATACCATCAATGGTTAATAAAGCTATGGGTGTGCTCGGCTTTATTAAGAGATGGTCTAAGGAGTTTGACGATCCTTACCTAACTAAGACTCTTTTCACCTCGCTTGTTCGTCCAATTCTAGAGTACGGATCATGTGTCTGGAGTCCTCAGTACACAGTTCACAAGGATCGCATTGAATCCGTACAGAAAAACTTTTTAATTTTTGCCTTGCGAGGCCTTAACTGGGATGTAAATTCAAGACTTCCTTCCTATCCTAGTAGACTTTTGTTACTAAATCTGCCTTCCCTAGCCAATCGTAGAACTATGCTTGATGTTGTATTTATTTATAACCTTATACAAGGGGACATAGATAGTAACGACTTACTTAGTCGACTACACTTCTCTGTCCCTGGTAGAATCACCCGTAATTATCTTCCACTAAAACGTTCATATTGTAGCTCGAATTATGCCCTGCATGAGCCTTTCAGGGTATTATGTTCGGACTACAATAAACTATATTACATTGTTGCTAACAACAACAATAATTCTGTATCTTGCTTAAAAGTACAAATCCTTACCCACCTTTCTAGTAACTAGTTAAATATATACTTATCTTCTTTCTAGTAACAGTAGTACTTTTTAACTAACTGCATGTTAGAACATTCTAATCGCTATTTTGATTAGGCTTTGCTTACTAACACTAACTCTCCTGATCTGATTGGGTTTTTCTGGGTTTTCCCCAATCCTCTGCAACAAATGTTGGATCGGCTCATTCATTTTTTTTATCCCAATGTCAACTCAATTCAATTATTTTCTTTTTTCTGTCTTTTCTCACAGTTAAGATTTTACTTTTAACTTAAAATTATTAATTATAACTATTAATTGTTTTTTTTTTACTTTTAAACAGTCGACTGACCTTAGTCCGACTATAAACTAATTAAATAAAAAAAAAAAAAAAAATAATATATATAAATTGGATATATATATATATATATATATAACTTATATATATATATATAACTTTGGAGGGGGCAAAGAGAAACTCGTCCGTATTCGCTTGCCAGCGTATACCTAGAGTCTTTGCTAGGCTCGATTCCTCTAGTTCGAGGAAATCGGTCAGATCGGAGTTTAAGTTCTTCCCATTGGAGGACGGACTGGGGGCGTTGAAAACAACGCAAACTTTCGTAGTGGTGCTCTCAGGTTTGAACACAGCATGATGATGGAGATAAAAAATGTTGTAGTCGTTACTTGGAGAGACTGGCCTCATATGGCCTAAATCTAAATACTCCTGAATAATGGAGTCGTACTGCTCTTTTAAAGGAAAGTTCCTCTTTAAACGACATTCGTTCTTGAGAAACTGAGCGAGTACGATGGACGTTGAATGTCCTAATTCGAAGGTTTCAGGATTTTTGAATGGGAGAGTAACGACATATCTGCCCTCTTTGGAAGTTGTGGAAAGAAAGTTGTTTTCACACTCTGAATTACAAACTTTTACCAGCTTGGCTGGTAGATCATCCACAACCGGAAACTTGGTGAGAAGATCATCAAGCTTTTGTTCTGTGCTGATCTTGATCCTCGTTGTAAAGAAGGAAATGGTCGTATGATTCGACTTGGATACTGGTCTAGTGAGCACCCAGCTGAATATGGTCTCTTGACCGAGCAAAGTTCCACAAATTTTGGATACAGAGCCACTCTTCATGATGGATGGGAGAATATCGGCTCCTAGGAGCACGTCTATCTGAGAGCTCTGGTGGAAATGCAGATCAGCGAGTTGGAGGTTTGGCAGGTCCTTCAAAAGATCCTTGGAAATTGAGTAGGATGGAAGGTTACTATGGTAATTGGCTAATATTATTGTGGAATTCAATTATATATTTAAATATTGTCAGACCAGCATGAAATAAATAGGCACTTTGATGTTTTATTTTCTGTGTCACTTTATTGTAAGAACTGCACACGCTCGCTTTCATAAATCGACTGACGACGCGTAGATCATGAGTACACACACAAAGCCACATACCACAAAGCTACAAAAGACAGAATGAAGATAAGCTACAATAAGCAATTCATCTTCTCTCTATCCTACTCTCTGCTATGCAGGAGTATATGTAAGCTATGTGACTTTTGCACACATACATACTTTCCAACACGCCACCTCAAAAGTTACATTGCTGTACTTTTATTACTAACAAGACTGTGCATGTCCTTCTGGGGAATAATTTTGATCCAGCATTCGCTGCGATGGTTCCTCTGTAGTTTAATCCAAGAATATTATGTTTTAATTCATTCTGAGAGTCCAAGTCCACTTCTCAATGTAATGAATCTTGCAGATGGTAACGGCTTAGTAAGTATATCAGCAATTTGTAAATCTGTAGAAATATACTTAATACAAATAAGTTTACTTTCAACTTGTTCTCTTGTAAAATGATATTTAATGTCTATGTGCTTAGTTCTCTTGTGGCAAGTTGGGTTATTTGCAATACTAATACAACCTTGATTATCTTCATAGATATCTATTGGACTATTTAATTCTAGTTTAATTTCAACCAATAAAGACTTGAGCCATAAGGCTTCTCTAACACCTTCAAATAAGGCCATGTACTCTGCTTCGGTGGATGAAGCTGCAACAGATTTTTGTTTCATTGTGCTCCATGAAATTAAACAACTTTCAAACATTTTAAATAAATAACCAGTAGTACTTCTTCTGTCTGTCTCATTTCCTGTCCAATCAGAATCAACATATCCAATAAGAATATTACTAAACTGTACATTTTTCTCAAACTTCAATCTCAAATCAACAGTTCCTTTTAAATACCTTAAAACTCTTTTAAGACATAGCCATAATTCCTTATTATTGTTGTTCGTATATCGACTTAGAATACTTATTGATGTACTTAAGTCTGGGCGAGTACATAACATGATGTACATCAAACAACCAATCAAGTTTCTACATGGTGCCTCATATGATTCTTCAGATTGTAGAGCCTCATAGTTTAGTTTGCTTGGGAGAGGTGTACTAACTGCATTGCAGTCTTCCATATTAAACTTTCTTAACACATTCTTTATATATGCAGATTGACTGAGACATATCTGACTTTTATTTCTATCAATTTTAATTCCGATAAAATATCGAACTTCTTTTAAGTCAGTCATTTTAAATTTATTTAGAAGGTATGATTTGAATTTAGACATTGTTTCGGATTTACTAGTGGCAATTATTACATCGTCCACATATAATAAAATATAGATATTATCTAAGAAATTTCCTTTATCTAAAATATAGATACAGCGATCAACTTTTAGATTTTCAAATCCAACATCTTTAAGCACATTTTCAAAAACTTCAAACCAGCATCTTGCGGCTTGTTTAAGGCCATAAATAGCTTTATTAAGCTTGCATACTGCATTCTCATCGCAGTATGGCAACCCTTTTGGAACCTTCATGTAGATTTCATCTTTTAGTGTTCCATTTAAGAATGCTGTTTTCACATCCATATGATGGACTTGTAAATTGTATTGGTTTGAAAGGGCCAACAAAAATCGAAAACTGGTAATTCGTGCAACTGGTGCAAATGTCTCATCATAATCAGTCATATATTCTTGTGTAAAGCCTCGTGCTACTAGCCTTGCTTTATACTTTACTAAGTTTCCAAAGTCATCTTGTTTAATACTAAAAACCCATTTACAATCTACTATGTTTTTATTATTAGGCTTCTGCACCAAACTCCATGTTTTATTTTCTGAATGTGAATCAAGTTCATCTTGTATGGCTTTTTCCCAAAAAGATCTGTCATCACGAAATTCAATTTCGTCAAATGTACTGGGAATATCATTTAAACAGACTTGAGTATTCATTAGACATTTTTCTAAAAATCTATACGATAGTTTAGGTTTACCTTTATTTCTTTCACTGCGTCTGATTTCTTGCTCACATTTGTTATCTTTTATTTCATCACCAGTTTCTATAACTGGATCGGCATTCTTTAGACATGTGGAATTTTCACTATGTTGTACATTCATCCTTGAATCAACAGATTCATCATTTTCCACCATTGGAAAATCTGACTCTTCATTTTCTTCATTTAAAGAATCATCAACACTTTCAAGTTGAACCTCCGAGTCTTCTTCATGTACCAACTTAGACTTTAACATGTTTATTTCATCCACCACAACATCCCTAGCTGTCATAAATTGTCTCGATTTCTCATTCCACAATTTGTACCCATTTGGTTCATAACCGACAAGTATTGTTTTAATTGACTTGTCATCAAATTTTCTTTTCTGCATTTTATTAAGTGCATATACTGTTGAACCAAATATCCTAAGATATTTTAAGATTGGCTTTTTATTATGCCACATTTCATATGGTGTCTTCTTTTCTTTCAACGCTCTACTTGGGGACCTGTTAATTAAGTATGTTGCTGTTAAAACAGCTTCACCCCAAAAACATTTATTAAGCTTAGAGCTATTAATCATTGATCGAGCCTTTTCTGTGATTGTTCTAATCATCCGCTCTGACACACCATTCAATTGTGGAGTATGAGGAATCGTTAAATGATAGCTTATGCCTTTTTCAACACAGAAATCACGCATTTCATTTGAAAGATACTCCCTACCGTTATCTATATAAAGGTTTACTAATTTTAAATTGAAATGAGCCTCACTCTTGGCGATAAAATCTTTATATACAGAGAAAACATCTGATTTATATTTAATTATATATGTCACACAGTAATGTGTGTATTCATCAATAAAAACAACGTAATAGTTTTTATTATCAATAGTAGAGGGTGTGATTGGCCCACAGACATCGGAATGGACTACAAACAAAGGTCTCTGGATATTTTCTTTGTTTTTAAATTTATTAAATTTTAATCTAGATTGCTTGCCGTTTATACAAGCCTCACATAGATCTTGATTTAGCTCTATGTCTTTTAATATATTTATATCTTCAAATAGTTCATTTTGTTTTATCTCTAAGAATTTGCCTGCACTTATATGACCCAATCTTTCATGCCACAAGCGATACTCAGCACTATTTCTAACTTTTGATGTGTATACTCTACTATTCATGTTAAATCTTATTATTGGTACATTGTACTCACATGTTCCATCAAACGCTAGATTACCATCTTTAGTTACTCTGATGCCATCCGGGTTAAACTCAACCGTCATTCCAGCATCTTGCATCTTCTTCACTGATAATAGATTATGTGGAATTTCTTTACAGTACAGCACATTCTTCAGCGTTATTTTCCTTCCACTACTGGTAAGGTTAACCACTCCTTTTGCAGTTGCATGTATGTACTCTCCACGCTTTGCAATTTCGATGGCAATATGATTTTGCAAGTTTTCATGTTCAGAAAACAACGACATATCATTGATGAGATGATCTGATGCACCGGAGTCCAGGATGAATTCAATCAGCCCCATATTTTTATTTATGTTTTCCTTTCTAATCATGAATGCAAAGCCTCGTTCAGAATTGGTTGTTGCAATTTGAGCTTGCTTCTCTTGTCCACTAATATTACTACCAACATTTAGATTTCCTGCCTGCCGTTTCAATAAGAAACAATCTCTCTTTAAATGTCCTGGTTTTCCACAATGAAAACATTTCGGCTTCGATTTAAATTTATTCTTCAATTGTTTTTTGTGCATTCCTTTGTTTTTATATTTATTTTCTTTAACTTGGTTATTGCCTATCGCTTGAAGAACTTTTGCGCTTGTGTCCTTGCTTGTATTTTTTAGTTTTGTCTCTTGGTCAAGTAGTCGATTTTTAACAAATGCTAAAGTCAGATTTGCTTCAGATAGTGTCTCTATTGCAGTTACGACCCCATCGTAGCATGTTGGAAGAGTTAGAAGTAAGTGTGAAATTTTGTCCATTTCATCTATTTTTGCACCTGACGCAATGAGCTCAGTTATTAAATTATCAAACAAATAGAAATGATTTTGTAGCGAAGTATCACCCTTTAACTTTAACCCCAATAGTTGTTTTCTTAATGAGAGTTGTGAAGCTAAACTTTTTCTTTCATAGATTTCGTCTAATTTAGCAAAAATCTCCTTAGGTGTACATGCATTATTTGCATGAAACAAAAACGAGTCACTCAGATATTCAACAATTATGCTTTTTGCTTGTCTTTGTGCCTTTTTAATATCATCATTCACTATATTTTGTTCGTCATCTATTACACTCAATAAATCATTTTCTTCTAAAAGCACTCTCACTCTATACTTCCAAATTGAATATTTTTCCCCATCAAAAGGTTTAATATTTCTCTTTCCTTTATCCATTCTTCCTTTTTACTCAATACACACAACTTGTATTCGTTTGTCTTCTTAGAAATGCGGTGACTGCAAGAATAAGAAGAGAGAAAGAAGAGAAAAAAAATTTGGTACCGACACCAGCTACAGCGTCGCGGTTTTTCGCGCGAAAAAAAAAAACGCTTATGTGTATGCGACGAAATTGTGAAATTATTATAAACGTTTAAGACGCGCACATATTAAACTGCCATACAACTATATGTATGTAATTATATTAAATATGTATATGCATATATTAGCAATTCAATGCATATATGTATGTACATATATATACACATGTATTATTCTTCACTTTTTATTGTAGCTTGTTATTAACAATCAAAGACTTAATTATTTCAATGCTATTTTGTGTCTGGGCCCATAACCTATGGTAATTGGCTAATATTATTGTGGAATTCAATTATATATTTAAATATTGTCAGACCAGCATGAAATAAATAGGCACTTTGATGTTTTATTTTCTGTGTCACTTTATTGTAAGAACTGCACACGCTCGCTTTCATAAATCGACTGACGACGCGTAGATCATGAGTACACACACAAAGCCACATACCACAAAGCTACAAAAGACAGAATGAAGATAAGCTACAATAAGCAATTCATCTTCTCTCTATCCTACTCTCTGCTATGCAGGAGTATATGTAAGCTATGTGACTTTTGCACACATACATACTTTCCAACAGTTACCTACCAATTGGGGAAGAACAAAGACTGCAGTTTTTAGCTGTAATCTGGGAATGATCGGGGAGCCAATCTGGAAGTGGCACAACTTTTGTGGATTGGCTGACATGGCTTGATTTAAGCCAGCTACTTGAACTTGCACGGCTTGGTAGGAGGGCTGTATGATGTTAAACATCCGTTTGGAAATGAACGTAGCCTCTGATCCTGGATCGATCAGTGCACGTGCCTTGTAAGTCATGCCCAAATGGCAAACATTTATAAGAGCAGTGCCGAGAAGAACACCTTGTGTGTTCGCCGTGAAGTAATTCTGAATACTAGTCGTTGAAGGAGTGGACTGTATATTAGAATTGGCAGTTAGTGCAGAATCTGCTGAAGAGGGCGCAGTAGGAGGGGTGCCACGATGCAGGAGTGTATTGTGGCGACCCTTGCACGTAAAACAATTATGTTGACTCGTGCAATCTTTAAGGATATGTCCTCTTGCAAAATAGTTCAGACACAACTTCTGCTGTTTGATGAAATTTGACCTTTCATCAACAGCCATTTGGAGAAAGCGCGGACACAGACGTCTAGGATGGTTCTCCCTTGAGCAAAGTTTGCAGGTTTGTGGTTTGCCTACAACCTTTGTCTCAAAGCAGTTGACCTTCCTCGTAGGAGGCTCTTTTTGAGCAGGTTTGGGACTAGTCTGTGCGCTTGTACTAGGTTGTACGTCCTCCATCGCTTCCAATGTGCGATAGCGCTCTGAAAGGAAATCTGACATTTCCTTCCACGACGGAATTTCAGCCTTGTTTTGTAATGACTGCTCCCAAAGTGACAACGTCAGCCTTGGAAGTTTAGACGAGCATAGGAAGACAAGAAGGCAATCCCAGTTCTCTGTGCTAATTAAGCAACTTTGGATAGTGCTTTGAAGGACTTGGACGGCGGCTCCAGAGTCGTGAGAAACTGACGGAAGGTTGAAAAGGATTTTAAGTTAGCTGTTGATTAACTGCCTCTTATTTTCGAACCTGTGCGTCAAGTTCTTCCAAGCAGACGAGAAACCCTCATTCGTGAGAGGGGATTTGGATACGATTGCCTTCGCTTCGCCACTGGTCTTTGCATTTAAATGGAATAATTACTCGATCTGACTTAAAACGGGATCGGAAATGTAGACCGCTGTGAAGAGATCACGGAAAGTTGGCCATTTAAGGTAATCACCGCTGAAAACTTCAGCATCGAAAGGTGGTGACCGGTAGCTTCGTGGGTGGAAGGCTACTTGTGCTGCTGCAGGTGCTGGAGTGGGAGCCGTTGCGGTCTCTATACTCTCATTTAACTGAGAGGCAGTTTCCTCGTATATGGAGTAGCAGTGGTCATACCGGTCTTGCATGGCGATCTTGTCCGCAGCATTCGTCTCCGGTTGAGACAATGCGTTGGAACAGAGCTCATACTTGAGTTCTACGGCAGTCCATATGGAGCGAAGCTGCTCAAGACGCACTCTGTGAGTGTGAAGTGAGGCTGTAGGAGAATTTTGAATCCTAGCTTCGAACTGCGTGAGCTTATCAGAAGCGTTAATGAACTCTTGGAGTGCCATTTTTATTGCCAGTGAGATCTGATGACCAACTGAACGAGTAATTGGAGGAGTGTGCACCGAAATTTTTGGCACCTGACTAACCTTAGATGTGGCCGGAGTTAAAACCTTCCGTAATGTGGCGGGAGAAGGTGTTCTACCAAGAAGGGAACTTGGAAGAGAGCTGGAGCGTCTGTGCTTAGTCGTGGGTACAACAAGGTGTTTCTTGGTGTCTTTACTATCAATTGGCATAACAGGCTTTCAAAAAAGCGAGAAAAATGCAATTGATGCTGGTGACGGAAGCAGAAACGTGAAAGAGAAGAGCGTAGAAAATTGGACGAACAGAATTTTCTTGTTTTAACAATAACAAGAATATTAATCAAATCGATCTGAAACTTTATCGAATCTGGTTGAGCGTGGAATATGTTTGTAGATTACAAGGCAACACCTTTTTGGAAAACCTTGCAAAAAAAAAAAACACAGTCGCGCTGCACGCGACAGTGGGATACCCTTCGACCTATGTTCCGGTGTAGCTTAATGTGTTAAATTCATACACATATACAAATGCGCATGCTTTTAAATTATTGCCGATAGATGGCGCTCGCCCGCCTCCCTTGTTAGCTGATACAAGCACTTGGTTTCATGCACATACTTTCTTAAATAACTTCTGTGTTTATTGTCCGATCGGATTGCAATTTGGAGTGTACGTAGATATTTCATTCAGCTTAGTATATGTTAAAGTCAGAAAGTTGTATCTTTTATACAGCGCTTAAAAATTAAGTTCAAAAATTAAATTATTGATTTGCGGGGGCGGTGGGCGTGGCACCTTACATTTGAAAAAGACTTGATCAGCTTATAGTACACAGGAGTCTTTCTGCCAAATTTGGTAACTCTAGCTTTTATAATAGCTGAGATCTATGCGTTCACACAGACAGGCGGACAGACAGACAGACATGGCTCAATCGACTCGGCTTGTGATCCTAACCTTTATATACTTTATGGGGTCTCCGACGCCTCCTTCTGCCTGTTACATACATTTGCACAAAGTTAGTATACCCTTTTTTGAAGTGTATAAAAGTGTATAAAAAGTGGCGGTCGGTCGATTGTGATCGAACTGCGATCACTAAGGCAAACTGCGATCACTACTGACAAATGTAAACAAAGAAATTATAAAATATTTCTTTGTATTAAATTAAGTTGAGCAATAAGTTAAATGTTTGTAAATACGTACATATATGTGTGTTAATTTAAGAATTTTAAATTAAGAAGATATGTGTTAATATAAGTATTTGTGTGTGTTGTGCCGGTGGAGCCGAAATATTGCTGCCGGTCAAAATATATTGGTAAATGTTAATAAATAAATTTAATAAACAAGGAACGCAAGTGTTATTTTTTTTTAGTGTTAGATTTGGAGGTACAATTGCCACTTGAGGTGCGGACCTTGGCAATGTTCTAATGGGCATTGTTAAGAAAAAGACAATTGTAAACACTTGTATGAGTTATTTTTGACTCTTGGTAGAAGATTGTACGTCTCTACACTTCGTGAGTTTATTCAGAACTGATTCTTAAAATCTAATGCGGTGTTGTAAGAAACCGCGGTGGTGGTTATTTCTCTTACATATGTATCTATTAATATATCTACTTATCAATGCTGCGTGTGTAAGACGCAGCACTGGGGAAGTCTATTAGGTATACATAGGATTGTTTGCGATCCTTTCGTACTAATTGTAAACATGTGTGTACGTGAGGTCATAAAATATTGTGGCCGGTCGTAAACGCAGATAAGGGATCGCTGCATGAGACAATATCCTTGATACCTGATAGTCTTGCGGATAGCACAGCAGTGTAGTGCAGTACAGTGCCGTACTGTACAGTGCAGTGCTAGTACATGTTCATGCTAGTGCTTGAACAGGCATCGTAAGTATGTAATATGTGCATATATATGACACATATATTAACATACAATTTGAAGTTAGTATGGAAAGTGTATGTACCTTTGTTCGTTAGAAAATGGTAGGAGAAGGTACATACATATATGTGGCAGAGGTTTGTAATTAGGAATAAGACGGATAAACTGTGTGTAATTTGTGATTCGTATTTCCGTACATATATATGTATGGAAAACTTTCGGAGGAGGCAGTCGTCTGTAAGTAAGTATGTGCTTACTAATGCAGCAACATATGTACATACAGAGATGCCGGTGGCGCAAATTGCGAGGTTAGGAGAAAGTAGAAAAAATCTTTCTGTTCACAAAGGAACAATTACACAGAGTCCTCTGCCGCATAAGATAAGTAAAAATGTACTACTTATCTGTGGGGGATCCTGACGAGATGATCGTGGTTCGAGCGGAGCGAGGGGATGAAAATCCAGCGACGTGGTGTCCAAATAGATATATGATCCGGCTCGAAGGACCAATGTCTGTGGTGGCGGCAAGAAGATCTTCCTTCTTGGGGGGATCGTAAATGGGGCGAAACTGCTGTGGGAAAAACGGAACTCCGACGCGAAAACAATGCGATAATAAAGGACAACTCGGGGCGCGTGGCGTTCACTTCACTTTTATTTTTCAACTAACTTCTGGTTATGTTACATGTTTAGCTTAAGTCTAACTTAACATAATAATCTGGATAAAAGAGTGCGAGAGACCTTGGTGACTTCTCGCACTGCTTACGCCGAAATGCTGCCTACTTCGCGGCGGCTACGTTCCGACGTAAACAATGTTGGCTTAAAATGTGTCGGCTATTCAGCATCAATCTCTGATGGTATAGCCAGGCGCACTGGTCTGCGCTAATGCTGCGATTCATGTCGGGAGGTGGAAGGTGATATGATCACGTTTTTGCGGCAGGCAAGGAATAGATTTAGTGAGCTTTGCGTTGGACTCGTTGTTAAACAATCCTAAATTGTTAGTTGAGTCCCCAAAACGGAAAAAATCAAACAGAAATGAAAAGTCCTTGCCTGCAAGCATTCCTCTCCCGCTCATCGACCAGCCAGGTAATCCATTGACACAGCCGCTGATGTCGTTTACCGCCCCAATGGTGACGAGATCGGCGGCTCGGTCTCTTTCGGTATCCGAAAAAGTCATCGGTGAGTGTGTGCAGATGGTGTCGCAAAAAATTTCCGATGAGTCCGCTGTGGTTTCTCTCCCGGTGCCACAGATTAAAAAGATAGCAAAGGCAAGTTCTAGCTCCGGACCACCGGATGTAAACAATCCCACAGACCTTGTGTCTGTGCCTAAAAAAGTTTAAGGAGTTCTAAAAAGGAAACAAATTTTCGTTTCCCGGCTTGCCCCTGATTTGTCGGCTAATGACGTCACAGCCTATAAACAAGACAAAATTCAAGCCGTAGATTTCAAAGTGGAGAAATTTAAGTTTCCTTATATCGTCCTTCAAATTAGTAAATGTCCCAGTAGAACTCTTTCCTGTTATATGCTCTCCAAAGTTTTGGCCAGACTAATCGGAAACCGATCTCTCTTCCTTTGCCTAACCAACCCAAAACAACAAATACATCGAATAAAAAAACTAACTGCCTTTCACCTTCTTATTACTTACCAAAATGTCAGAGGACTTCGTAGCAAACTGTCTAGTCTCTTCGTTAAGAGTCTTTCGTTTGCTTCCCATATTTTGGTGTTTACTGAGACTTGGTTAAGACCGGAGATTTTAAGCTCTGAAGTATTCCCAAGCAAGTACACAACTTAAAGGCTTAATCGACCTGACCGACGTGGTGGCGGAGTACTTATTACAGTAGATTCCGCCGTTATATCTTAACTTTTACTATCGGAGATGCAATACGATATTGAACTCCTTTGTGTAAAATTACACTTTCCCGGTTTTTACTTTTAATTAAATAACCAGCTCCTATGTTTCCTTGCAGCATCTATCTGCAATCAAGTCTATCTTTAACCTGTTATCAGACAGGGATCAGTTTATCGTCCTTGGCTACTTTTATGTTCCTGAAAGCAACTGGACATCTTGTACTGAGAAAAATGTTCTGTTGCCTTCAATGCAGCATGACCTTTATGACGGTCTGTTTGACATGTCATTGTCGCGGTCAATCATGTAAAAAATTCTTTAAACAGAACGTTGGATTTATGCTTTGCCTTTGATCCGTCTAGGGTAAATCTACACAGGACCCAACCAGTTTCTCTACCAGAAGACCCTTACCACCCCACTTTCCAAATACATGTTGATCTTGGAACTTGTGTCGTTAGACTTGAAAACATGTGTAAACGTATACACTGCTTTAGAAAATCAGACTTTGCAATTGTACAATTTTGCATAACCGCAGAAAATCGTAAGCTGCAGATGATACGCAGGTAAACTGCTATCTTAAGCAGATAGGCGACAGGGTACGTTTCACACGTACCTAAATCAACAGTGACTCTTTACTGATATGCACTGACCCTCGCTGGTAGGCATACAGACACAATATATACTGACCGTTCACTGATATGCAGGCGGACTTATTAAATAATGACCTTTTATCTTTATGCATGCAGATGCACGATTTCGCACTATCTGCATGCCATAAATCAGTAGATATTATTAGACCTAGATAAATAACATTTGTCATTTATTCTTACTAATCCTCTCTTCAAGTGAACAGACGTGTTTTTCTTTTGCTCCCCGAATTTCATTAGATATCTTTGAACAACCGGTGTTCCATGTAACAAAAGCTTACTAATACTTCTTATAGTGTTTCTCCTATTATTTTGCTACAGTAATCTGTTCACTCGCGAGTGCTTTCTATTAAATTAGTCAAACATTTTTGTT
>JAEIFQ010000693.1:0-18411 GCA_018904025.1 Zaprionus vittiger | reverse complement strand
TTTCTGTGGGCTCTCCACAAAGGGTGCTTAGTGCTGGTGGGAGAGAGTTGCTCTATATATAAACGTTGGCTGTTTTCTTCCTCTTGTTTAAGAGCTTTGGTAAGCCTGCGTGTGGCTATTTTTAGCATGTGTTTTGTAGTTGGTGATCTATTGGACTGCCACTCCCTTCGTAGGCGTCGTTTATCTAATACCAGCCGCTCGATTTCTCGGTTAGTTCTGATGTAGTTTGGTTTTGCATACGTCACTGGCGGGGTTGAAGCCTTTGCAGCCAAAACTAGAATATTTTTAAGAGTGTCCGTTGACTTGTCTATATCCTCCTTAGGAGATAATGGCGGCGTTAGTTCTATGTGTGAACAGACAAACTTTTTATATCTTGGCCAGTTTGTTCTCGGTTAGTTCTGATGTAGTTTGGTTTTGCATACGTCACTGGCGGTGTTGAAGCCTTTGCAGCCAAAACTAGAATATTTTTAAGAGTGTCTGTTGACTTGTCTATATCCTCCTTAGTAGATAATGCCGGCGTTAGTTCTATATGTGAACAGACAAACTTTTTGTATCTTGGCCAGCTTGTTCTAAAATTTGTGAGTCTGTAGTGGGTCGACTAAGTCGGGGCAATTTAGCATATTAAGAAGAACAGGTGAGTGATCTGATGATAAATCTGCTAGTGCTTCGGCGGAGACCATGTTGCGGGGGACTTGTTTAGTAATTGCAAAATCAATCAGGTCTTGGATTTTTTTCGGGTCTGCTGGCCAGTATGTAGGACTACCCGGGGATACATAGGCTAGCCTGTTTTTCGGCGCGATCCCCAATGGGTGTGCTTGGCGTTATAGTCACCCGCTGCGATGAATCTGTCACCTAGTGTGTTAAAGAATTCAATGAATTGATCCTCAGCGATGGGAAAGCGTGGTGGTCAGTAGACCGCGGCTAGAGTCATTGAACCATTGTTGAGTTTTAAGGCTACGGACGTAGATTGTAAGTGGTTTTTGTCAAAATTGTTTAAGTGGTGGTGTTTTATGCGATTTCTGATGAGTATTCCAGTGCCTCCATGAGCTTTACCATCTGGATGATTTGTACCATAGAACAAGTATCCTGGTATTTTAAAATTGTATTTATTTGTGAGGTGCGTTTCTGATAGTAGCATTACTTCGATGTTTTTTTCGTTAATGATCTGTGTGAGTTCTTGTGTATACCGTTAAACGCCATTTGCGTTCCACAGATATATCCGTAGGGAAGCCAATATGGGGATTTTGAAGATACAAGACGTTGTATCAGGATATTTTGGTTTTTCATGGGCTCCTGCTAAGTATTTTGCATGAACGTCATGAAGTACATCATAGTGGCTGCGGAACATTGTCTTTGTTTAAAATATTAATAGCTGTTTTTGCAGAAAAGTTTTTGACCTTCAGAGCCTCATTTATCACTGGTGTCACTGTTGCTTCAATTCCCTTAAGTAGTACCTGTAGCCCTTTGCAACTTTTTAATTGGTAGGTGTAGTAGTTTTTAATAGCTTCATTAAGGTATTGAGTCACTTTTTTATGGTCTGCTTCCGTTTGAATCTGTAGCTTTGTTTCACGAATATTTCCTTTTTTGAGCGGGATAATGTGGAATTTGCAGTCACCAAGTAATACAACGAGTTTATTTACAAGTGCGTTTGAACTTCCCCTACCGTTGTTTCGTTGGGTTGTTCAGTCGCAGAATCAGCCAAAGTAAGCATATCGGTTTGAGTTGTTTACTGCAGAGTTTTCATTGCCGTTGTTGGCTCGATTGATTTTGGGTTGATTACCCGCCTTAGTGTTTTTCGGGCTGAGTTTTCTCTTGATTTGGATATAGCGATCCATGCCAGTCTGCACAGCCGAAATAGTCGTCTGCTTTTGTTTTGGTTCTTCTTTGCGCCAATGGTCGGTGTTGCTGCCTTATTTACAGTTGGCACAGCAATAATTAGTTGGGCCGCTGACGAGGTTGTTGTTGTGGTAGCAGTGACAGTTGCTAGGGAGGTCACTGCACTTGTTATTGCAGTGTTACAGTAACCCAGAATGGTCGTTTGGCTCTTCGAGGGGAGCGGGATAGGAGAGGTGGTCTCTTCGCTCCACGACTTGTGGGCCGAAGCAGGCAGTGAGAGAGAGCAAGAACGCGGTCTGTCGTTCGCTGAGGGCAAAACTGCTCGATCATCGATTTGCGGCGAGACGAAAGAAAAGTATGCATTGTTGCGTTGTAAACAGAGCCGGCGCTCGTCTTGTTCACATTGTCGCTGAGTGGGTATGTTGTTTTGATTCATTGTTCTAAGTCCAAATATAACAATTACCAGAACAACATGGAATAATTATTTATTTTAGTAAATAATTACTGTAATCAATAATTGTTAGTTTTGCGAACTGCACTTTGCACTTTGTGTTTAACTTTCACTATACTGTTGTAGTTTTAACTGCTTATTCGTGGCAAAAAAAAAAACATGTCTGCACTCGCCGACGTTCGAACTGATAATTAATAATAACAATAAATCCTTGACACTATTAGTAGATACAGGAGCAAATATATCGTTTCTAAAATACAATTATAAATACAACATAAATACAAGTAACAAAACAAAAATAACAGGAATAGGACAGGGAACTATTCAATCAATTGAACAAGCTTCAATTGATTTACTTTTTGACAATTTTATAATAGAACACGACTTCCAAATAGTCCATAATGAATTCCCCATACCTTGTGATGGAATCCTTGGACTCGACATCATTAGAAAATTTAGTTGTCAGATAGATTATCAAAACGATGAATTTATAATAAATCCATCTTCAATTAAGTACCAAATTCACGAACCATTAGTACACAGTGATATTCATAACTCAATATTATTACCTGCTAGGTCAGAAGTAATGAGGAAAATCATAATACAAACTGACGAAGATACTGTATTAATACCTAACCAAGAAATACACCCGGGGGTATTAATGGCATAGCGACTTATCTCCGCCCAGTACACTTTTCGGGCGGACTTATGTCGCTTTGAAATGACTTTATTCCGTGCAAAGATATGACGTTTTCGAACTAAAAACGACGATTCATGTAGGGCTTTATTTATGAAGAAAATTATGTGAAAAAATTATGTGTAAAGGTTAAATAGCTGCATGCGTCACCAATTTTGAAAATAATTAAATTTACATGTATTTTGTTGTTGGCCAATTCTGAGTAAAGCGTCACAATGATGCGCACAGTGGCCTACAAGCGATTTATTTCAAACGAAATGTTATATAGACACAATAATATTTTATTTTATGAGTTGCATATTGGGTGAGAGTTTTGGCGCATGGAACTATAACTCGTTGGTCGGCAGACTGGCGCCAATGAAGATTATGAATAACTCAAGATGCTTTCAGCATATCATATGTTTGCTGCACTCAAAATTAGTTTTGTTGACGAATAGAGTGCCGCAGGCAAAAAATTTTTCAAAAAACAAAATCGCGCGAATTAAAATTAAAAAAACTCTGGAAGCGACCAAATAATTATTTCACCTAATGTTATGAAAATATAGCCCTATCAATGCAGCTATTAAAAGAACAGGTAGTGATCTGATGATAAATCTGCTAGTGCTTCGGCGGAGACCATGTTGCGGGGGACTTGTTTAGTAATTGCAAAATCAATCAGGTCTTGGATTTTTTCGGGTCTGCTGGCCAGTATGTAGGACTACCCGGGGATACATAGTGTAGCTTGTTTTTTGGCGCATTGTAGAACTGCTTACCCTTAGGCGTCACAAGTCGAGATCCCCAATGGGTGTGCTTGGCGTTATAGTCACCGGCTGCGATGAATCTGTCACCTAGAGTGTTAAAGAATTCCATGAATTGATTCTCAGAGATTGGAAAGTGTGGTGGGCAGTAGACTGCGGCTAGAGTCATTGAACCATTGTTGAGTTGTAAGGCTATGGACGTAGATTGTAAGTGGTTTTTGTCAAAATTGTTTAAGTGGTGGTGTTTTATGCGATTTCTGATGAGTATTCCAGTGCCTCCATGAGCTTTACCATCTGGATGATTTGTACCATAGAACAAGTATCCTTGTATATGAAAATTGTATTTATTACGTCGATGTTTTTTTCGTTAATGAACTATGTTAGTTTTTGTGTATGCCGTAAAACGTCATTTGCGTTCCACAGAGATATCCGTAGGGAAGCCATTATGGGGATTTTGAAGATACAAAAGTTGTATCAGGATATTTTGGTTTTTCATGGGCTCCTGCTAAGTATTTGGCATGAACGTCATGAAGTACATCATAGTGGCTGCGGAACATTGTCTTTGTTTAAAATATTAATAGCTGTTTTTGCAGAAAAGTTTTTGACCTTCAGAGCCTCATTTATCACTGGTGTCACTGTTGCTTCAATTCCCTTAAGTAGTACCTGTAGCCCTTTGCAACTTTTTTATTGGTAGGTGTAGTAGTTTTTAATAGCTTCATTAAGGTATTGAGTCACTACTTTATGGTCTGCTTCCGTTTGAATCTGTAGCTTTGTTTCATGAATATTTCCTTTTTTGAGCGGGATAATGTGGAATTTGCAGTCACCAAGTAATACAACGAGTTTATTTACAAGTGCGTTTGAACTTCCCCTACCGTTGTTTCGTTGGGTTGTTCAGTCGCAGAATCAGCCAAGATAGCATATCGGTTTGAGTTGTTTACTGCAGAGTTTTCATTGCCGTTGTTGGCTCGATTGATTTTGGGTTGATTACCCGCCTTATTGTTTTTTGGGCTGAGTTTTCTCTTGATATGGATATAGCGATCCATGAAAGTCTCCACAGCCGAAATCGTCATCTGCTTTTGTTTTGGTTCTTCTTTGCGTGCATTATTGTTGTTGCCAATGGTCGGTGTTGCTGACTTATTTACAGTTGGCACAGCAATAATTAGTTGGGCCGCTGACGAGGTTGTTGTTCACTGCTACCAAGTGACAGTTGCTAGGGAGGTCACTGCACTTGTTATTGCAGTGTTACAGTAACCCGGAATGGTCATTTGGCGCTGAGGGGAGCGGGATAGGAGAGGCGGTCTCTTCGCTCTTCGACTTGTGGGCCGAAGCAGGCAGAGAGGGATAGCAAGAACGCGGTCTGTCGTTCGCTGAGGGCAAAAGTACTTGTTAGAGCAGCATAGTTTTGTCTAGTTTTATTATTATTGTTATTATCTATATTACTTGAATGAAATTATTATTATTGTATATTAATTTGAAATTGACATTGAAGTCATAGGCTAGCATAAAGTAGAGAAAATTGTGGATTTTAAATTTAGTTAATGCTCTCTTAAGCCTTTGACGATCGGCAAATGCCGACGGTGAATTCGGGGAGTGTGGTCGGATTGTGGCCCACTCTCGCTAAGGAAAAAAGTATTCGTTGTTAAGCAATCGTAGAAGCCAACAACAGCAATAAATTTTCAAATTTGTGAAATATTAATCAAGCCACCGCGTCCTTTTTATTTCTATATTTTTCGCTCTCTAAAAAACCTTAAAGATTTTTCAGTGCTCGATCATCGATTTGCGGCGAGACGAAAGAAAAGTATGCATTGTTGCGTTGTAGAGAGAGCCGGCGCTCGTCTTGTTCACATTGTCGCTGAGTGCGTATGTCGTTTTGATTCATTGTTCTAAGTCCAAATATAACAATTACCAGAACAATATGGAATAATTATTTATTTTAGTAAATAATTACTATAGTCAATTATTGTTAGTTGTGCGAACTGCACTTTGCACTTTGCGTATAACTATCACTATACTGCTGTAGTTTTAGAACATGCAATTAGAGTTAACGAACAGAAGACGAAGAACGCATAGACAATGCAGAAGCGAATAGACAAGTGTCGTAAGCCTTAGACTTAGCGAGAGGGTAATAGGTTTATATATCCGTTTCTAGCGCGTGCTAAATTTTATTACATGTGCTTCTTCTTGATTTTTTGCTATTTCACTATTTCCGACGACCGCGAGAGTAGTTCAGTGAGTGAACTATGTCCCGGATCGTAAAGCCAATAATGTTGAGCATGTTCGAGGTTCGATTGATGCCGCGATCGATTTATGAAATGTTTTTGTTTTTCATTATTTTTCATTAAATAAATTAAATTAAACATCCAATAATAATCACATTGAACTTGAAAAGTCATAACAGACAAAATACTTTTAGCTCCGTTTTTTTTATGATTGCTAAATAAAAATAGTTAAATTTATTTGTAAATAATTATTAGTATTTATAACTATTATAATTTAATTGTCGTTCAAATTGCATGAAATTAAAATAATGAAAAACTATTTTTTATTTAAATTAAATAAAATAATGTTATTTTAATGTAGCGGCTATATCACAGCCCGCTTGACTGTAGCTTTTTTCTTTTAGTTTATTCAAATTAAAGAAATGAACAAAATAAATTAATGAAATCAAAATTTTTCACCAATCTTTACTGAGAATTGAACACACGCAATTGATTGAACGCACTTCTTAAAGAATTGCCGACCGCGTTGGCTCCCCAGTAAAGCTGCATTGTGAACCAATTCTGTTACCATACAATGCAAATAAAAAGTTTTGTAAAATGCTGTGTGTCTGATACTAGATTTGAACTTCGGTTTCTTGCATAAATTAGGTCTGTTTAGGTAAGTATGTATGCTAAACGTGAGTATATTTTGTATCATATCTCACTTATTTCACATAACGCCCGTGGCAAGGTATTTGTTATCCAAGATAAACAACCTTAAATAGTTATTACTAATTTACAGATGCGGGAAGGGGCGTGTCCAAATTTTCAAAAAACTTTGAGACACCGGGATATACACGTATGTTGTCACAAAATTGTATTGCTACGTATATAACTCTTATAGTTTCTAAGATCTAGGTGTTCATACAGACGGCAGACGAACAGAAAGACATGACATATATAGTTTATGGGGTCGGAGATGCCTCCTTCTGCCTGTTACGCATATTTCCGTTCCAACAAATACAATATAACATGAATTTTTTTAAAATCCATTTCCAAAAAACTAACGATCAACTAAAAACTTAAACAGACTTAACTGAAGACGCAAAATTTATATAAACTACCGTTGAAAGATAAAACAAACAAAAAGATCACACAAGTCTTTTTTTTACTTTGCTTTTATTTATTGAGTCTTCTTGTATAAGAACTAACAATAAGTTTAAAAATCTGGGATGGTAGGTCAGGTAGGGAACGACTGCTGAGCTGCGTTAGACCTCTCGCTAGGTGGTTAGGGTGCGAAGAAAGCTTGCTATGGTATTTTTCCTTAAGTTCAGTAATTGCATTGATGACTGGTGGAATATTTAAGTCTCTTTGGATGTTTTCATTCCGAACGTACCATGGTGCCCCAGTGATGGTTCTCAGAATCTCTGTCAATATTTATTTTGCTTGCATTGCCCCATAACTGTGAGCCATAGGTCCAGATAGGTTTCAATACGGAATTGTAGAGTAAGACCTTGTGGTCTTGACTGAGGGGAGAGCCAGTGTTGATGAGCCATTGTAAGTAAGTGTAAGTTGTTGGCTTTAAGTTTAAGCAGAATTTTTTTGGCTGTACGGCTGTACAATATTTTCGATTTTCGAAAGCAGTTCTTATTTCCGCTGTTATTGGATTCACCTGCTCAATGGTTCCGTGGCTTTCACGAAAGCCAAATTGATGAGCTGGGAATAGTTTCGAATAGTTTCGCAATACATGAGAGTAGATTTATTTGTCTGTAAGATGAAAGGAATCATTATGATGATCGATCTCTTCCATCGTTGAAGAAAGTAACCAAGTTTGGTAATGGCATTAAAGAGCTGGGTTATGTATCGAACTGCAGAAAGTGGCAGCTCGATGAATCATTTCCGGTGCTTTAAGATCGCAGTCAGGGGATTTTTATACCCTTCGACCATTGAAAATGGTCAAAAAAGGGTATACTAACTTTGTGCAAATGTATGTAACAGGCAGAAGGAGGCATGGGAGACCCCACAAAGTATATATTTTCTTGCTCAGGATCACTAGCCGAGTCGACTGAGCAATGTCTGTCTGTCTGTCAGGATGTCCGGTTGTCCGGATGTCCGGATGTATGGATGACCAAATGAACACACAGATCTCAGCTATTATAAGAGCTCGAGACACAAAATTTGGCAAGAAGGTTTCTGTGTACCAGGCGTAGATGAAGTTTATTTCAAATGTTGGGTGCCACGCCCACCGCCCCCGCAAATCAATAATTTAATTTTTCAACTCAATTTGTAAGCGTCGTATTAAAGATAATACTTTCTGACTTTAACACATACTAAGCTGATAGTTTTATCTACTTATTCTCTAAATTGCAATCCGATCGGACAATAAACAAAAAAGTTATTCAAGAAAGTATGAGCATAAAACCAAGTGCTTGTGTCTAATAACAAGGGAGGCAGGCGAGCGCGAAGCGCGAGCGCCATCTATCGAGAATAATTTCAAATCATGTGCATATGTATATGTAAGAACGTAGGTCGAAGGGTATTCCACTGTAGCGTGCTGCGCGACTGTTGCTTTTCTTACTGGTTTCGGGCTGAGATTGTCTTTAATGATTTTGGCTATTTCTTTTGGACCGAATACAATTGAGGTGTGTTGCTGGTGGGAGTTATCGAGTGAGAACATTAGCGCGAAAGTGCTAGAAGCTTCGATTGGCGTAAATACATTTTGTAGATGAGCAGCAAATGTGGTGGCTCTATCTGCATCACTACCGGCCCAGCTGTTTGAGGGATTCCTTATCGGCAAAACGGTTTCAGTCGGTGGGCAAACAGTTGAGTGGGCTCTCCACAGAGACTTTTGTTTTGTGCCTGTTTGAGAAAGTTGCTCTATATATCGGCGCTGAGCGTGTTCCTCCTCTTGTTTCAGAGCGTTGGCCAGTTTCCGTGTAGCTATTTTTATATTTTGTTTTGCAGATGAAGATCTGGTATATTGCCATTATCTACCTAAGCGTCGTTTTTCGTGGACGAGTTGCTCGATTTGTATGTTGATCTTATTCGGATTAAGTGTAACGTTCGTGATTTTGGGTGTTACAGTACGAGCAGCTCTCTATATCAGATTCAGTGTTGAGTTTTGGGTTTATGTATTTTTTATACCTGAGCAAGTTTGTTTTATGTGAAGTCAATCTTTCGGGTGGTTTTACATTTTCTACGTACAGAGCGCGATCCCCAGTGCGTATGTTTAGCGTTGTAGTCTCCTGCTGCAATGAAGTGTGGCCCTAGTGCTTGGAAGAAATCAAGGGATTGTTTCGAGTCGTAGAGATCTCCACAGACTACGCACACGGAGCGAAGTGTGTAATACGACCTTGTGTGGCCATATTCTTGGCAGTTCATACATTGTACAGGAGCGTTGCGTTTATGCTGCTCTTCTACTGTAATCTTATGGTGAACACGCTTTTGACGCAAAATCACTTTACCATTAGCGCCTCAGTTATCTCTTTGGGCGTAACATCAGACTCAATGCCCTTCAATACTACTTGAAGGCCCTTCCTGCTTTTAAGCTGGTAGGTGTAGAAGCATATTTTGTTTTCAGTAAGGTCGTTTGTGACCTTTCTGTAGTTGTCCTCCGTTTTCGTTTGAAGTTTGAATTCATTAATAGTACCTCTTACGAGTGGAATTATATGATAGCAATCCTATCCAATAAAGCCAACCAGAGTTTTTACCAGACCAATTGTGCTCTTCTTGCGGAAGTAAATTGGGGGAGGTTTATTTTCTTCGGTTCATTATCGACGGGTTCCAGTGGCACTTCCTTGGTGGTATCTGCCAGCAAAGCGAATCTGTTGGTATTTGCGGGCGCTACATTATTAATCAAGGTGGTATTGTCGCGTATATTTTTTGGCTTGTTTCCTGTTTCGGAATTTTAAGGGCTAAGTTTTCTCTTGATTGTAATGTAGCGGTCCATTCCAGTCTGCAAGATATATATTTGGTTAAAACATTGTTACCCTCCAAGCCACGGTTGGTAACTCGAGCGCCATCTGTCGAGAATAATTTCAAATCATGTGCATATGCATATGTGTACATACATAGGAACGTAGGTCGAAGGGTATCCCACTGTCGAGTGCTGCGCGACTGTTGCTTTTCTTCTTGGTTTCGGGCTGAGATTGTCTTTAATGATTTCGGCTATTTCTTTTGAACCGAATACAATTGAGGTGTGTTGCTGGTGGGAGTTATCGGGTGAGAACGTTAGCGCGAAAGGGCTAGAAGCTTCGATTGGCGTAAATATATTTTGTTGATGAGCAGCAAATGTGGTGGCTCTATCTGCATCACTACGGGCCCAGCCGCCTGAGGGATTCCTTATCGGCAAAACGGTTTCAGTCGGTGGGCGAAGAGTTGAGTGGGCTCTCCACAGTGACTTTTGTTTTGTGTCTGTTGGAGAAAGTTGCTGTAACTCTAACTCCTCTTGTTTCAGAGCGTTGGCCAGTTTTCGTGTGGCTATTTTTAACTTTTGTTTTGCAGATGGAGATTTGGAAGATAGCCATTCTCTACGTAAGCGTCGTTTTTCGTGGACGAGTTGCTTGATTTGTACGTTAGTCTTATTCGGGTTAAGTGTAACGTTCGTGATTTTAGGTGTTGCAGTACGAGCTGCTGCCGTAAGAATGGATTCCAGTGTACATACCTGTACTGCTCTCAATCTCAGATTCAGTGTTGAGTTTTGGGTAAAGCTCAATGTGTGAACTTATATATTTTTTATACCTGAGCCAGTTTGTTTTATATGTGATCAATCTGTCGGGTGGTTTTACGTTTTCTACGTACCGGCGAAGGTGAATTAGAACTGGCGAGTGATCAGATGACAGATCTGGCAGACATTCAGCTCTAACCAGACTGCGAGAAATATTTTTCGTTTTTTGAGGTCTGATGGCCAGTATGTAGGACTCCCAGGAGAAACATGGTCAAGTTTATTAGTGGCTTTTATTATAGTTTTGTAGAGCTGTTTTCCTTTTGGATTCCCAAGGTGCGATCCAGAGTGTGTATGTTTAGCGTTGTAGTCGCCTGCTGCAATGAAGTGTGGCCTTGTGCTTAGAAGAAATCAGCAAACTCTTTATAAAAGTGGTGTTCCATACGGTTCCTTATAAGTATGCCGGTCCCACCGTGTGCTTTACTATCGGGGTGATTTGTACCATGGAAGTGGTAGTCTCTCATTTGAAAATTGTATTTGCTTGTAAGATGAGTTTCCGAAAGAAGCATTACATCGATGTGCTTCTCGTGTAGAAATTAAGCCAGCTCAAGTTTGCGCTGTGAGACGCCATTGGCGTTCCACGTTGCTATGAGTAAGGTAGTCATTATTTTTATTTAGATTGTTGGGTTACAAGCATTTGTATCAATTACGCATCATGTCTTGAATGGTCGTGCGCATTAATGTCATAAACTCCATCATGGTCTGTTGTAAGGCTTGCATTAAAGCTTCAATTTTTGTTTCTTGTTGCTCAGATGGCCTATAGTTTTTTTTTGTGAATCCAACTTAGTGTGCACTTCATGTGGTGGTTGGAAATTTTGGGTTGGAGGCGTCTTACCTGATTTTAAAACGTTTGCAAATGTTATCTTGTTAGTGCTGGGTATAGAAAGCAAAACTTGTTGCTTTCGAAAAGAGTACTTCAGGATTTGATTCCGATTGTGTCAGCAAAGCTAAACCTTGATGTGCCCGCGCCGTGTTCATTCTTTTGTGAAGATGGCTTTTCAGCTCTTTATAGATTGGACAGCCCCTGTAGTTTGCTGTGTGATTACCCCCACAGTTACCCCACTTTTTCTTGCTTTCATTTTGTTTATTAGCTTGGCAGTGTTTGGAGTCGTGGGGAGATCTCCACAGAATACGCACACGGGGCGAAGTGTGCAATACGACCTCGTGTGGCCATATTCTTAGCAGTTCAGGAGCGTTACCTTTATGCGGCTGTTCTACTGTATTCTTACGGTGAAGAAGGAGCTGAAGTTTATAAATTGGGTGAACCTCGTTTTTTTAAGATGCTTGTTTTCTGGTTCAAGCTCTATCTTAAAGAGTGGTTGCCTGTTTCTGTTTTTGATATTGAACACGCTTTCCTTTGGCGCAAAATCCCTTTTCCTTTAGCGCGTCAGTTATCTTTTCGGGAGTAACATCAGACTCAATGCCCTTCAATACTACTTGAAGACCCTTGCTGCTTTTAAGCTGGTAGGTGTAGAAGCATATTTTGTTTTCAGTAAGGTAGTTTGTGACCTTTCTGTAGTTGTCCTCCGTTTTCGTTTGAAGTTTGATTTCATTAATAGTATTACTTACGAGGGGAATTATATGAAGCTATCCTTACCAATAATTACCGCGCGTTGACTGCCTTTGCAGTTGTCGCGGAGACATAGGAAAAGTACGCGTTGTTTCGTTGAATTGAGAGCCGGCATTCGTCTTGCTCACGCTGCCGCTGAGCGCGAGTGTCGTTCTAGCTCATAGTTATTATTATTTTTATTTAAATAAAATTAAAGTAATTAAATCACAATATATGTTTGAGCGATCTTGCATCGCACAGAGCGTATGTTTCGCTTTCGGAATATATATTTATTTTATATTATTAAGTAACAGATGCAGATCTAGGATTTATTATGGAGGGGGGGCTTGGAAGTTTCAAAAAATCTTTGTTATCGAAAACCTCAACTACGGCACTCCCCAAACTTGTAAAACAGTAGAATATACATATAAAAAAAATATGCGGTAAAAAAAATTTTGAATATAAGTAATTTATATTATATTCTGTAAGTAGCTCAGGGAAAGAAAGCGCTGAGTAGTTTTAGCAATGCCGACCAATATAGAAGAAGTCGCCGACGGATTCATCCCACTAAACGATTACGATGGTAACGTAACATGGAACAACACAGAGCTTCACCTAGAGGGCACCTACCTTGTTCAGCTATCAAATGACTCGATAATTAGCAACAAAAGCGGCACTGCAACCTGGCACTGGAAGCTTTTTACATAAATAACACTGGACAGCTGATGCGTATAAAAGCTCATTCACCAGTCAACTGCATAACTCTGCTAACGCTCATTGGCATTGCTCTGATTCTCATCCTGAGCTTGTACACCTATAGTCAAAGGCAGAGGAGCATAAACGTGCAACTAGGACCCACGCCTGGAATGGAAACAAAAGTCACCGCGATCGTCGCACCATCAACCTGCGTGCAATCTTTGACTGACGCACAATATCAGCTACTTAAGTTCAACAACATTCCCTATTTTTAGAGACCGTTTGAGGACAAGCATAAATTGGAGGGGGCAGAGTTATAACAAAAATGTTACAATTTACAACACTCAACTCCAATACGCAAGCTCCAATCTGCAAGCTCAGCGACAAAAAGTCATTGTTCTTAATTGAACTCCAATTCATTTTATTATACCCTTCGACCATTGCAAATGGGCAAAAAAGGGTACACTAACTTTGTGCAAGTGTAACAGGCAAAAGGATGCGTGGCAGACCCCATAAAGTATATATATTCTTGCTCAGGATCACCAGCCAAGTCGATTGAGCCATGTCTGTCTGTCTGGATTTCCTTATGACCAGATGAACATATAAGAGCTAAAAATACCAAATTTGACATGAAGGTTTCTGTATACTAGGCGCAGATTGAGTTTATTTCAAGTGTTGGGTACCACGCCCACCGCCCCCACAAATCAATAATTTAAATTTTGAACTCAATTTATAAATGCTGTATAAAAGATACAACTTTCTGACTTTAACATACACTAAGCCAAATGAAATATCTACGTATTCTTCAAATTGCAATCCGATCGGATAATAAACGCATAAGTTATTTAAGAAAGTATGTGCATAAAACCAAGTGTTTGTGTGAGCTAACAAGGAAGGCGGGCGAGCGTGAAGCGCGAGAGTTACCACTTCGCAAAGAACCAATAGAGACGTAATGAATAAACTTCAAATACCCGATGCGATTAAACTATTACCCACGTATGATGGAGACAAAGAATTACTAACAAAGTTTATTAAAAGCGTAGAGCGAGTAATAAAGATGGTAACCAACGTAGAAAAGACAGAATACGGAGAATTAGCAACAAAATAGTGGGACAAGCAGACTGGACATTAATTAGGGAGAGATTAAAACTCAATTGGGTTAATATTAAACAAGCATTATTTGATAATTTCGGGGAGTCAAGAAGTGAAGAACATTTAATGGACGACCTTCGTGAAATCCCATATAAAGGGTTATCTATAAAATTTCTATACCAAGAAATATTAGGCATACGAGCAGCGATACTAGACATTTTAGGGAGAGAAGAACTAGACGATGAAATACGTAAAATAAAAGAAAATTCATATGAAAAGACATGCGTACAGAAGTTCATATCTGGACTGAAAAACCCGTTAAAATGGACGGTAAAAGCTCAAAAAAAAAAGTCCAATAACATTAAGACAGGCAAAAGAAATAGCAAAGGAGTTCAGAGATGAATATATGAGAAATGGAGCTAGGGAAGATTACGAGAGACAAAACCAAAAACGGGTACGTTACAGCTATAACAATAACAGTAATGGACCAACTTACGATGCAAGACAGCAAAACGACAACAGTATAAAAGAGGTAGTTATTCAGGACCTACTGGACAAGAGCGGAGCCAACGAGGGTCCGTGGGAACAGGAGGATCCGTAAACTCAGATAGAACACCTTAACAAAGAAGAAAAAGAACACTACTTTATAACAACGGGGACCAATTGTCAGTAACAAAACAGATCAAAACATTTATTTGTAATCTCGGAATACCCAGGAAAATCATCTGCGACCAAGGTGCGGAGTTTAACTCTATTCTCTTCAAAGACTTCTGAAAGCAATTTAACATTGACTTACATTTCACATCATTCCAACAATTGAGTAGCAACTCAACAGTTGAACGGTTGCACTCAACGCTTACAGAAACCTATGGGATTATTTACAAAGTCGGGAAAGACCAGAAGTTAGAATGCGTACATTATGAAATTATGGCAGAAACGTTAATAACATACAACAATGCCAGACATTCCGCGACAAAATTATTCATAGGAATATATTCAGACGAACATGATTATTTACAAAACTTAACGAATTTAAAAAAAAAAATTATACACTCAAGTACAGACAGCAATGACAGCAAAGGCAGAAGAAAGAATACAGAAACTGAATGGAACAAGAACAGACCCAATACCGTTCACAGCAGAAGACATAGTATTTAGAAAAGAGAACCGAAGAAATAACACCAAGCTTCTCAAAACATATAGTTAGAGCAGATCACGGAATAACTTTTGAATCAAAGAAAAAACAAAAGTCCATAAAGAAAAAATAAAAAGGAAAATAAAAGATAGGCAAACAGTTTAGTAAGTCAAAACAAAAAGATAGTAATAAGTACAAGCAAATGATTATGATAAAATAGCTATAAGTCTCACACTCAATGTACTCAATTTCCATAAATTACACGAAAACAGAACACATAACACGAAGATATTACATTTATATATATAAGGACTAGTATGTAAGGATAACTGTACTAATGTTAATAATAATAATTATACTTAGTAGGAACACCTAATTATAAGTACTCTTGCTACACCGCAATTCGTTCCGCCATATGTTCCATCTCTCTGGCTGTCACTTCATTCTAGGAGGGGAGGAGTTTCCACTTCGGGTGGACTCTGGACAGCAGCTACACTCATTATAACGGGATTGACATTCAACGCAACAGAAGAGGCATCTTTCGCGAAAATACTGAGCAGAACAGCAACGTTAAACACACACACACACATACATACACACACACACACACACAAACATACATATATATATATATAAGAGCTGTCTGCGAATAGCATACATACAAATAATGAAGCATATACATATGCCAAATCATTCTTGTTGTTAAGTTCATCGAGAGTGGACGTGTTTTCACTTAATGGTTTCGCAGACAAGATATATATTTGGTTAAAACATTGTTACCCTCCAAGCCACGGTTTATGGCGAATTGAATACGCCATTAACTGTTCTTAGATAATACGCTTTATTATTTATTAAGTGTCAAATATTTGTGTCATAAACAGGGCGCGAGCTTTCACTAACTCTTTAGAAGAAGAAGAACTGAAGAGAAGAGAGTTCGGATAGATATGGATAACTTACAAACAGTGTTACGAAGAACTGAAGAGAAGAGAGTTCGGATAGATATAGATAACTTACAAACAGTGTTACTTAACTAATAGGTGGCTAACAGGGTTGCCACAGTACTCCCCCTCCAGTGATACTGTCACGACATTTTGTTTGTTTTTCGATACGTGCG
The DNA here is from genome assembly GCA_018904025.1 of Zaprionus vittiger. Taxonomy (NCBI): domain Eukaryota; kingdom Metazoa; phylum Arthropoda; class Insecta; order Diptera; family Drosophilidae; genus Zaprionus; species Zaprionus vittiger. The sequence continues at coordinate 2,183 of JAEIFQ010000693.1, read as the reverse complement.
AATTGTTTTTGGAGTTTCGTCTTTCTGTGCAGAATCATCTTTTAAAAAAAATGCTGGTTTTAATCTATCGACAGAAATTGCTGTCTCTTTATCGTCTTTCCTTATGATGTAAACCTGATCAGAACCCGTCGAATGATTTCGTATGGACCAGTATACGGCGATTCTAGTGGCTGTTTAACTGAATCGACTCTGACGAAAACATGTGTGCAGTCATGCATTCCTTTTTGTATAAAAAATTTGTCTTTTATATGATGCGATGTTGCTGTTGGCCGAACTTCTCTCATATGACGGCGAAACTTTGTTAAAAACATCTCAGGATCAGATACGGCATCTATGTCGTCGAAGAATTCATTTGGAACTCGCAACACTGTGACATATAGCATTTCCGCTGCTGACGATTAAAGATCCTCTTTATAGCATGTCCGTAATCCCAGCAGAACAGTTGGAAGCATTTCAGACCAAGGAAATTCTGGGTGGCACATGAGTGCAGCTTTAAATGATCTGTGCCATCTTTCCACAAAACCATTGATATGCTTTCCACCGACCATCTTGAGCAGCTGCTTAAATAAAGCTGACTCAAACTGACTGCCTTGGTCTGTAGTTAACGTCTTAGGCGTACCATAACGAGCTACCCAATGTGTCCAGAATGCTGTGGCGACTGTCTCCGCTGTCATGTCTTTTAATGACACCGCTTCAGGCCAACGTGAGAACCGATCAATAATCGTAAGACAATAGCGATATGCTTGTTGAAGAGGCATTACTACGATGTCCATGTGAGCGTGTTTAAATCTGTTGTCAGGAACTTCCATTTTGCTGGGCTGAAGTGAGTTGTGTTTATGAATCTTAGCCCGTTGACATGGAAGACAGTTGCGGCACCAGAGAAGGACATCTTTGTTCATGCTTGGCCAAATGTAGCTCCGGCGTAATTGCTTCAGAGTTGCCCTGCCACTGGGATGAGATAAACCATGCACAGATCCAAAGACTTGATGACGCAGGCTCTGTGGTATGTAGGGGCATATTGTACCCGTTGACACGTCGCAGTAAATAAGAGTGTTGTCGACGCCACGAATTGATTTTAAATCCAACGAAGAAGTGCCCTTTAGCAATTCACCGAGCTCGGAATCAGAAGCCTGCGCTTCTTCAATATTGACACTACTAATTGCACTTGGCATCTTAATCTCGCACAGTCGTGACAGTGCGTCCGCAACTGTATTTTCCTCGCCTTTGACATGCAGAATCGTAGTTGTAAACTGTGATATATAATCAAGGTGCCTTAACTGTTTTACCGATGCCTTTTGAGGACGTTGATTAAAGGCGAAGATTAATGGCTTATGATCCGTTTTGATAACAAAAACAAGTCCTTCTAGCAGATGTTTTAAGTGTCTTACTGCTTCGTAAATGGCCAACAACTCGCGATCGTACGTGCTATAGCCACGTTCTGTTTGAGTTAGCTTTTTCGAAAAAAATCCAAGGGGTTGCCAGACATCAGCAACCAGCTGTTCGAGTGAAGCGCCAATGGCCGCATCTGAAGCATCGCAGACTAGGGCCCAATTGGTGTTTGGCGTTGGATAAGATAACATTGTAGCGTCTGCTACGTTCTGTTTGCATTCCTCGAAGACTTGTATAAGTTCTGGTGTCCATTGAATGATGCGCTTGTCATTCTTTTTAATGTCTCTTGTCAGCTCCGTTAGTGGTGCTTGGGTGTGAGATGCTTGAGGTTGGCAACGTCTGTAAAAATTGATGATTCCAAGAAATCGGACAAGTTCGCAATTTGTATCTGGTCTAGTATAGCTGAAGATAGCGTCAATGCGATCAGTTGGGGGTTTGATTCCACTTTTGCTGACTATATAACTCAAGAATCGAACCTCTTGCTTAGCAAGTTGACATTTACTAACGTTGATGCAGAGACCGTTGTGTTGCAAGATGTTGAAGACTGTGCGAAGATGTTGTTCATGTTCATCTGCTGTTGTTGATGCAATGAGAATATCGTCAATGTAACAATACACAAAATCCAAGCCTCGGAAAATGTTATCCATAAAACGTTGAAACGTTTGTGTAGCGTTTTTTAGTCCAAACGGCATTTTAAGGAATTCTACTAGTCCAAAAGGGGTGCAAACTGCAGTCTTTTTGATGTCGCTCTCAGCCATTGGTACTTGATAATAAGCACGTAACAGGTCGAGGGT
>JAEIFQ010000689.1:0-30692 GCA_018904025.1 Zaprionus vittiger | reverse complement strand
GATACTTCACAACACTTGATCTACTTCGGGGTTTCATTAAATACACATGAAACCATCCGATACCGTGAAAACGGCATTCTCCACCCCCTGACCGGAAGTATGAGTTCCTCCGCCTTCCTTTCGGCTTGAAAACGCCCCGGCTATCTTCCAACGAATGATCGATGATGTTCCTTCGGGAGCACATCGGCAAAATTTGTTACGTGTACATTGACGACATTATAGTCTTTAGTAACGATTATGATAGCCACTGGAAGAACCTTTCGCCTGGTCTTTTTGAAAGCCTTAAAAAGGCCAGACTTCAGGTTAACCCTACCAAGACTCACTTGTCGACCCAGGTCGAGTTCCCCGGTTATATCGTCAGTCATGACGGTATCAGAGCGGACAAAAAGAAGGTAGAAGCTATATCCAAAATGAAACCTCCTAGGAATGTCAAGGAACTGAAGAGCTTCCTTGGTATGGCATCCTATTATAGGAAGTTGATTCGCGATTATGCAAAAATCGCCAAACCTTTGACCAATTTGACCCGCGGAGAACCCGCTCGCGTTAAGGCGAATCAATCTAAAAAAATCCCTATGCTCTTGGGGCTGTATTGTCCCAAGACATTGAGGGAAAAGATCGCCCCATAGCTTATATCTCACGCACTCTGTCCAAAACTGAGGAAAACTATGCCACTATAGAAAAAGAGATGCTTGCTATAGTCTGGGCATTGGACAACCTCAGGTCCTATTTGTATGGCGCTGCATCGGTTAAGGTTTATACAGACCATTAACCTTTGACGTTTGCCTTAGGGAGTAGGAATTTTAATGCTAAATTAAAACGTTGGAAGGCGAGAATTTTTTTTTTTTTTTTCCTTTAACTCCTAGTATAGCATAGGGCCTCAGATAAGGCTTTCCATCTTCTTCTATTGCTGGCTGTTGTCTTGCATTCGTTCCATGAGATTCCTGCTTCGACTAGCTCATTACAACTCTTCTTCTCCACGTTTGTTTCGGGACGGCCTTTTTTTTCTGTTGCCTTGTGGGTTCCAATCGAGTGCGTTTGGCGGCATATTGAGTCATGTGGTTTTCAATGTGTGACCTATCCAACTCCACTTCTTTTTCTTTATTGTTTGCTCAAGTGGCTCGTGTTAGTTGCTGGTACAACTGGCTGTTGGTGATGGTGACTACAAAGATTCCCACTATTCTACGTAGGCATTTGTTCACAAATACTTGAGCAGATGATAATTCTCGTTCAGTATAACTCCACGTTTCACTGCCGTACAAGAGGACCGCTCGAGCACACACATGCCTTGAAGATCCTAATTTTTGTGCTGGTTGCAATTTGTCTGGTCTTCCATGTAGTGCGTAGTTGACCGTATGCGGCCCTTGCTTTGGCAATTCTGCTGCTGATGTCTTCTTTTGTGCCACAAGTTCTTGACATTACGCTGCCCAAGTACCAGTATTCCCTGACCTCTTCTATTTGTTGTGTACCGATAGTGATGGTGTTGGTGTTATCGCCAAAGCTTTCCATATTTCTACCCTGTTCACTCGATCGAATGCTTTTTCGAAGTCTACGAACATAACATAGAGCGGGGATTGGAATTCGTTGGACTGCTCAATGATGAGCCGTAGGAAGGCAAGAATAGAGGAGTACAATTGTGTACTCATCTACAAGCCCGGTAAATCTAACGTCGTTGCTGATGCCCTGTCCCGTATAGTTCCGATTAATCATTACTTTGATTGGTGTCGTTCGGCCACTGCGTCAGTACTGAAGGGGGCTCTACCGTGCATAGTGCAGAGGAAGGCGACGCCGCATCTACCTCACGTGGAAGTACCTATTAACGTTACCGTAACCAACTAGTTTTTTTGAACCCGAGCGTTCCGGAATAGGGCTTGTGAGACCCCCCACAGGCGTTTGAACGCCACCTTTTTCCCGTCGGTACTGGTCTTTTATCCGAGGGAAAATACCTTAAACCATCGGTGATCAACGGTGTTTAAATCCCGGAAATTTATCTGTCATCATTCCAACGCCTATGCTTAGAGAAATTTGCCGGGTTCAAAATTCGAATAACGCAGAGGCTGGTGATAGATTTGTCGGATCCCAAAGAGATCTGCGAAGTTGTTGAACGAGAGCATCGCAGAGCTCATAGGGGTGCCAAAGAGGTGCGCCTGCAGCTTTTGGAGAAATACTTTTTCCCCCAGATGGCTAGTACCATCCGCAGGCAACTCTCGTCGTGTGAGTGCTGTAAGCTTTTCAAGTACAAGAGGCACCTCAATAAACCACTTCTCCAACCGACACGTATCCCAAGGTACCCATGTGAAATTCTTCACATCGATATCTTCACTTTGGAGAAGAAGATTTACTTGAGTTGTATAGATAAATTCACCAAATTTGCCAAGCTCTTCCCTCTCGAATCGAAATCCTCCATTCATTAACGGGAAAAACTAGTTGAAGTACTTCATAACTTTACCGTTCCAAGCTTACTGGTCTCTGACAATGAGAGAGGCCTTCTGTGCCCGACAGTTTTGAATTACTTGCGTACGTTGGGTATTGGTCTCTACAACACACCGACCCAGAGAAGCGAAGTCAATGGCCAAGTCGAGAGGCTTCATTCTACCTTTCTAGAGATTTACCGGTGTTTGAAGTGTGAACACCCTGGCTTCAAATTAAATGAATTGGTTGCCATTGCAGTGGATAGGTACAACAATTCTATCCACTCGGTGACTAATAATAAGCCAGCGGACCTGTTTTTTAACCGCTCGGCCAGAATCAACTACCAGGGTCTAACTAACTTCAGAAATAAGGTTCTCGAGGACGTTAGAGGTCTAATAGAATATCGACAAGAGCTCGCAAATACGGCTCATAATAAAACAAGGTCTGAGCCTATCTCATACAACGAGGGCGACAAAATATTCGTTGCCAATAAACAAATACTCCGGGTAGGCCTACATACTGGCCAGCAGATCTAAAAAAGCTCCCGGATCTCATTGACTTCGCAATAACAAGAAAGATCCCAAGAAATAATATTACGGCCGAGTCACTTGCTGAACTATCATCTGATCACTCACCAATTTTACTTACTCTCATGCATCGACCACATATAACTAAGCAGCCCTTCAGGCTGACAGACAACAGGACCAACTGGGCAAGGTACACGAAATATGTTTGTACTCACATGGAACCAACTCAAACAGTGTCTACCGATGAAGATGTTGACCGGCTGACCGAATCGATGGAGGAAACACTTGTTGCTGCAGCCAAGGCCTCTACCCCTCCAGACACACAAAATGACAAATCATATAAAGACAACTCGCGAAATGGAACAGCTAGTTGTTGAAAAGCGAAGACTAAGAAGAGAATGGCAGAATCACAGATCCCCAAAGGCTAAAGAACATCTAAAAATAGCAACACGTAGACTATCCAGGGCACTTAAGCTTGAGGAAGCAAAAGCCCAGCATCTATACATCGAACAACTATCGCCCACCAGCAAGAAGAACCCTTTGTGGAAAGCACACAAAAATATTCAGCCACCAGCAGAAACATTCGTTTCACTGCGAGGCCCCTCTGGAAGCTGGATACGCAGCGAAGAAGATAGAGCAAATGCATTCGCGGATCACCTTCAGAACGTATTCCAACCAAATTCTGCTAGCAACTCATTTGTCCTACCTGTAGTAATTAAAATCTTGCCATCAATAAATCCAATAACATTTAGTCAAAGTGAGATAGCATCTATCATAAAAGATCTTAATCCCAAAAAATCACCTGGACACGACTTGGTGACACCACAAATGATCATAGAACTCCCACCGAGTGCGGTTCTGACCTTATGCAATCTCTTTAACGCTATTACGAAACTTGGATACTATCCCCAAAGGTGGAAAAAGGCGGCCATAGTGATGATTCCCAAGCCAGGCAAAGACAAAACGCAACCCCCATCCTACAGACCAATCAGTCTCCTATCGTGTGTCTCGAAACTGTTTGAAAAGGCATTTTTAAAATACATAGCTCCCTACTTAAGAAGGCGAAACACAATACCATCGCATCAATTTGGTTTTCGCAAAAATCATGGAACGATCGAACAGGTCAATCGCATTACAAACGCAATTCGTACTACTTTTGAGCACCGGGAATACTGCTCAGCTATATTCTTAGACGTCGCACAACCATTTGACCGAGTCTGGCTGGAAGGACTAATGTACAAGATAACAAAACTGCTTCCGCAGAATACACAAAGTGTTCGAATCTTATCTCTTCAAAAGAGTGTTCTCAATCAGGTCTAACAGTTCGACTTTACACGACCGCGTCATCAATTCTGGAGACCCCCAAGGTAGTGGTCTGGGCCCCGTTCTTTACACCCTATACACAGCAGACATGCCTACAAACTATCAGTTCACAACCTCTACGTTTGCTGACGATACCGCAATACTCAGCCGATCCAAATGCCCATCAAAGGCAACAGAAAAACTTGACTGTCATCTTAAAACAGTGGAAAGATGGTTTGCGGACTGGCGCATTATGATAAACGAGACCAAAAGCAGACATGTTACGTTAACACTGAATAGACAAACCTGCCCACCATGTACGCTAAACAATACATTCATCCCACAAACAGACGTAGTAACATACCTCGGCGTTCAACTAGATAGGCGCCTCACCTGGCGGCGACATATAGAATCTAAAAGGACTCATATAAAGCTTAAAGCAGGCAATCTTCACTGGCTTATTAATTGCAACTCTCCGCTTAGTCTGGAATATAAAGTACTTGTCTACAATACCGTGCTGAAACCCATCTGGACATACGGCTGTGAACTATGGGGAAACGCGTCAAAAACCAACATTGAAATTATACAGAGAGCTCAATCAGCGATTCTGCGAACTATCACTGGGGCACCATGGTACCTACGCAGCGAAAACATCCATAGAGACCCCAACATTAATCTCGTCAACGAGGAAATCCAGATGAGAAAGAGTAAACATCAAGCAGAGCTTCAAATTGTAATTAATTTAAATTATATAATAAGATTTGAATAATTATTGTTAGCCTCATAATAAGAGAAGATCCAATAAATAACGCAATATGTTTGAAAAAAAAAAAAACCAGTAAGAAAAGCAACAGTCGCGCGGCACGTGACAGTGGGATACCCTTCGACCTATGTTCCTATGTATGTACACATATGCATATGCACATGATTTGAAATTATTTTCGATAAAGCACTTGGTTTTATGCTCATACTTTCTTGAATAACTTTTGTGTTTATTGTCCGATCGGATTGTAATTTAGAGAATAAGTAGATATAACTATCAGCTTAGTATATGTTAAAGTCAGAAAGTTGTATCTTTAATACAACGCTTACAAATTGAGTTCATAAATTAAATTATTGATTTGCGGGGGCGGTGGGCGTGGCACCCAACATTTGAAATAAACTTCATCTGCGCCTGGTACACAGAAACCTTCATGCCAAAGTTGGTGTCTCTAGCTCTTATAATAGCTGAGATCTGTGTGTTCATCTGGTCATCCATACATCCGGACATCCGGACAGACAGACAGACATGGCTCAAACGACTCGGCTAGTGATCCTGAGCAAGAATATATATACTTTGTGGGGTCTCCCATGCCTCCTTCTGCCTGTTACATACATTTGCACAAAGTTAGTATACCCTTTTTTGACCATTTTTAATGGTCGAAGGGTATAAAAGTAAACAAATAAAAACAAAGGATAGAAATGTGACAATAAAAACCAAGACAGGCAAGATTTTCCATAAGTCAGACCTACGGAACTGAAATGGCACTAGATCATTTGTGGGCGTTTCACACGCTTTCCTTACACGACCTTGTTTATACACTTTAAAAACACTTTTTACCATAATTTACACACACCAATAATTCACGCACACTTACAAAACGAAACACAAACATTTCCTAACATTCACGCACTTAATTAATCCCTTACATCTAAGCTAATTCTAACACCATAAAAAATAATATTACTTATAAGGCCACTCTCTAACCAATATTGCAACTATCATTGTCGCCCATATGGTGGGAGCCGCGGGCATCTTTAAATATGAGGCTCCGCTCGTCCCTCTGCAAATGGACAGCGTCTGGCGTGTCAACGGCCAGTTCAAACTGGCACATGTAATCGCCTTGGGAAGGCTCGAGTCGCTGATCCAGGAGGCTCGACGCGAGGCGGTGCAGCTGACGGATCCCAGGATTGCAGCGCTGGTGGCGCACTACTTGGAGGAGTCACAAGAGGGCCTGTCAAGACTGACGGGTACTTGGGTCCGCCTGGAAGTGGATTGAGGGCTCACCGGATGTGTCGGACTAGAACGCATTCTTCATGCTCAGGAAAATGTCGTAAAATCGGCCGATCGACGATTGTACGATTGCCATCGACGGATATGTACACACGGCTACGACACTATTGCACAAGGCCTTGATCATCGATAGTCAGGTCGGCGAGCTGACTCAAGCGTGCCAGTGGGCTAAGTCAAGGATCGTTACCTCCCGCTTACTGGACCACGAGGAGGTACAGGTGATTTTGACTGAAGTCAGGAACTTGCCGTACCAGAATGCAGTCGAAGCACTGGAGTTTTCCCGCCTGTCTGTGGTTACTAATGGAATTCTGTACAATCTGGCCGTGCCTAAGGTCGCCCCCAAGGACTACCGTTTGCTTCTTCTCCTTCCTGCAACCCTTGAGGGAAAACAAGTCATGGGACGATTGCCTCTCCATGGGCAACACAACTGTTTATCCGGAAAGAAGTCTCCTGAAGATGGACGAAAACGGCTGCATCCCCAAGCTATTGAAGGTTGCTCAGGCTAGATGTGAATTTCTCAAGAATAACGAGGCTCGGATAGAACTGGTCGGTAGAATGTTCTTGTCCAACTTCAACGGGACATTGGAAGCTGGACCCAGCACCCACAACTTGGCTGAAACCTACATAGTCCAGTTCGCTAATGTGACAATTAGTGTGGCTGGAAGAACCTATACGAGCTACTCATCGAGCCAATTCATGGTTATGCCAGCGGTACTGACTACAGTCACCGCCACCGGGTACGCGCCTTCGCTCCACTCCGTGAACGACTTCAACATGGAAAACCTGAGGAGACACTTTTGGGGTCCGCGTTTGGGTTTCCCTTTCCGGCTTTTTTGGGAGTTTCTTTTTTTTTTTTTGGTGTGGGTGTTCACCGAGTTTGTTTGCACCTGTTACTCTTAAAAAGCTTTCGCTGGGGGAAAGCCAACCCTTACAATTCGCAGTCCCTAAACCCAAAACGTTGGACTTGGGGGCTATAAAAACCTGCACGCTATTGTTGGGCCGAGGTTTGTTGGGAGTTTTTACTAAGTTCTTTCTAATATCTTTTTCTCCCTCTCTTTGTTTTCTTTAACGGACTCTCCCTTTATTCCTCACCCCCCCCTTGGCCCGAACCCCTCTTTTAACTGGGCACCCAAACTAGGTTTAAACCACGTACAAATCCAGGCCACCTTTTTTTTAACCAATCAACTTTAACTTTAATTTTAATTTGTAAATAATTTTTAATTTTTATTTTTTTAATCATATTTAGTTTTTTTTTTATTTTTTTTTCCTTTTTTCTTTATTTTTCTTTTTTTTTCTTTATTATTATTTTCTTTTTTCATTTTTTAATACTTTTCTTTTTTTTTTTTTTTTTTTTTTTTTTTGTTCTTTTTATTTTTTTTATAATTTTTTTTTTTTTTTTTGTTTTTTTTGTCTTTTATTAAATTTCAAAATTCTTTTAATATTTAAAAAATTTTAAAATTTTTTAATTTTTTTTTTTTTTTTATTTTTTTTTTTTTTTTTTTTTTATTTTTTTTTATTTATTTTTTTTTTTTTTTTTTAATTTTTAAAAATTTTTAATTTTTTAAATTTTTTTTTATTTTTCAAAATTTATTTTATTTTTTTTATTTTTTTAATTTTTTTTTTTTTTTTTTTTTTTTTTTTTTATTTTTTTTTTTTTTTTTTATTTTTTTTTTTTTTTTTTAAAAAAATTTTTTTTTTTTAATATTTTAATTTTGTTTTTTTTTTTTTTTTTTTTTTTTTTTTTTTTTTTTTTTTTTTCTTGTTTTTTTTTTTTTATTAGGTTTTTTTGTTTTTCTTTCATTTTTATGGTTAAATAATTGTTTTTTTTTTTGTATATTAAACATAGCAACTTTTTGATCTTTGTATTTGTCTTTCTTTTGTTTGGTTTTTTTTTTTTTATTTTATTGGTTTCTACTACTTTGTTTTTTATTTGTTTCTTTTTGTTTACTTTTATTATTTTAATTTTTTTTATTATATTTTGTTTTTGTAAATTAATTTTTTTTTTTTTTTTTTTTATAATAGTCTTTTTTTTTTTGTTTATAGACCAAATTTCCTATTTTGAATCTCCCTTTCTTTTGTTTGGTTTTTTGTTCTTTGTTCCAGGTTTTGGTCTGTCTGTGTGGGCCAAAGGTTTTTTTTTTTTTTTTGGTTTTTAAAAAATTTAATGTTATTAGTTTAATCAAAAAAATAATAGAAATATTATACTTTAAGGTTTATTTTTTTTTGTTTTTTTTAGTATGTTTTTTTTTGTTTTTGGCCTCCGTTTTGTTGGGTTGTGTTTTTTGGTTTTTTTTCTTTAGTTGCCTTTTTTACCCACTGGTCAACTCCTGGCTGCGCCTTTTGGACTTTTTTTTTAAGGGGTTCTTTTTTTTTCGTGGGCGTTGGCGCCTTGGGGTCTCAGCTGGTTTTTTTTTTTTTGGGTTTGGATTTGGTTTGTATTTTTTTTTAATTTTGTTTGTTTTTTTTTTTTAGTGTGGGTTGGGGGGTTTTTTTTTTTTTTTTTGGTTTGTTTTTTTTTTTTTGTTTTTTTTTTAGTTTTTTTTTTTGTTTTTTACCTTTAGCGCTTTGGTTTTTTGTTTTTTAAGTTTTATTTTGGGCGTTTTTCTCTTTTTTTCCTTTTTTTTTTGCTCCTATTAGTTTCTTTTCTTTATCTCTCACTCTCCTCCTTTTTTTAACTTTTCTCCAACATTTTTTCTTTTGTTATTGTTTTTTTTTTAAACTTTCCTTTGTCAAAGTTTCCATTGTTTTTTTTTTTTTTTTAATTTTATATTACCCGTCACTTCTTCTAAATTAGATTTTTTTTTTTTTTATTTTTATATTTCACCACTTTTTTGTTTTAATTCAGTTTTTTTTCATTTATAGTTTTTAAATCTCCTTGTGGTTATTCCAATTTTCTATTTTATATTTTTTTTTTTTTTTTTTTTTAACAATTTTTCATTTTTTTCAATAAGTCTGCTCGCCTTTAATTTTTTTAAACCTATGTGCGCATTTTTAAATTTAAAAAATTATTTTTTAATTAAGTTTATTTTAAAAAACTTGTTTTTTATAATTATACAAACAAAACCTCCCCAACTGCTACTTCGACCGCCTCCCCAACCTTTACTTTTTTTGTTTATATTTTTGTATTGTCGCCAAGTGACGACTTTCCTAGGGAAAGTTAGCTATGGTGATACTGGGGAAGGGGTACTTTGTAAAGCCTGGTCGGTATATGCAGCATAAGCCTTGGTTTGTTTTCTTTTTAATGTTTTTTTTTTTTTTAACCTTTACTTTTGTTACAATTATATTAAACAAACAATAGCAAAGAACTACAAACAAATAATTGTAATAATATTTATATTTAGGTACTATATTTGTATTAACTATAGTATAATTAAGTATTGTTATTTTTTTTTTTTTAATTATTATTTTTCTTTTAGGGAACTAAATTGTCATGTTTTTGGGTTTTATTTTGAATTTTTATTTTTGTTTTTTTTTATTTTAACTTATTTAAATCTCTTATATAAGGGGGACAAACAACATTCTAGAACCAAACAAGAACCGTAAAGAGTTTTGTAGACCGCGTGTAAAAGGTTTTTTTTTATTGTTGTCCTATTCTCTTTTTTTTGTTACTATCTAGTTTAACCAAAACAGCTAGACGTTTTGTTTTTTTTTTTTTTTTAACAATTTAATCTAAGTAGGTGTTTTTTTTTTTTTTTTTTTTTTTGTCTTACGTTCATAAAAAAACTTAAAAAAAAAAAAAAACCATAAAACATTTTTGGGCTTTTTTTTTTTAATTTAAATGTTATTTTATTTTTTTTTTTTTTTTTTTTTTTTGTTTTTTTATATTTTTTTTTTGTTTTTTTTTTTGATGTCGGGGCTTGGGTTTTTTGACTTTTTTATAATTTTTATAGTGTTTAATTTAGTTTTTTTGCTTTTTATTAGGTTACGACGTGAGTGGAGGTTTAGTTTTAAGTTTTGGGTTTTTTGTTTTTTTTGATTTTAATTTTTATTTAGGCGTGTATAAAAAATTTTTATTAGAGGTGTTATTTGTGAGGATTAGTTTTTTTTGGTATTTGAGGTTTTGTAAGTAATTGTCTTTTTTTCTCGTTGTTTTTAGCAGCTGGGGGGAGAGGGGTAATTATAATACTATTTAAAGGGTGGTTGTTGATGCAGGTTATTGTTGGGCGGAAAGATTATGTTATGACTATCATAGGTATTTATTTATTTATTATACAAAATTGTTGATTTTTTTGTATTTTATCAGGTTTTTTGTTTAAATGGAAAAGGGATATATAAAATTTTTGTGCTTTTTTTTTTTAATTTTTTTTTTTGTCTTTATTTTGTAATTAGTAAAAAATCTTAAAGACATGGAGTTGGGTATTTGTGGCCCCCTGATGGTAAAAAAAAAGCACAAAGGACCAACAGATTAATGTGTGATTGGATAAAAATGGTTGCATTTTAATATTAATGCAACTAAAGGTGTGCGGCTTTCAAAGGGTGAGTATTTACTAATAATTTTTTTTTTTTAGTTAGGTGGAGGGAGGGGGGTAAGTTAATTAAATTAATTTTTTTTGTTGTTTGTTTGGTGGAAAAATAGTGTTTTTTTTTTAGTATTTTTTTAATTAAAAAAAAACATATAATATATATAAAAATTTTAAAATTTTTTTTTAATCAATCGTTAGGGGCCAAAAAATTATTTTTTGAAAGATTATTTTTTTAAGTTATTGTCCCTCGTTTTTTGGCATTGTTTTTACATGTTTGAAAATTTTTTTTCCCTCTAAAATGTTTTATTTTTTTCCCCCAAGGGTTTAAGGGGGGGGGTTTTTTTTAAAAAGAAAAAATTTAAACCCCCCCCCAAAAAAAAATAAAGGGGGTAAAACGGGGGCTCCGGCCAATTGACCGAACGGCGAACGGCCAATTGACCGGTCCCGAACGTGAAACAAAATGTTTCCCCAACCCCGCCCTTAAAAAAGTCCTTCTTAACGGGGGTTGTGGGGTATGGGCCCCGACTTTTATGAACTACTTGTCATGCAAGTCAATTTTTGGCAAGAAAAAGTTTTATTTCATGCAAGCTTTGTTCATTTGTAAGACGATTATTGGTACAATTATAGACTAAACTGAAGATGCTTGACACTGCGTGCGTCAGTTGTTTAAACCAATGTTGCCAAAAAGAAAATAGCTAAATTATCACCCTTTATTTGGTTTGTGTATTATTTATTATTTATAGCTAACTATAAACGAAGGAAAGTTAGGCGGTAGTAAAGTGAGTAAAGTGTTATATGACTAACGTATTTTTTTTTTTATGTCTAGATGACGGAAGTCAGTGGTATGCTGAAGGTGACTTTCATTTATGTAGTTTAAATAATTGCGATTATCCTAATGACAAATGTTTTGTTTATTTTAGGTGCTTAGATCATACATATATTAGCAGGGAATATAAATAATATAAAATAATATTAATATATAATTATTAATTATTAAGTAATATTAATATATAATTATTAATTAATTATTAATTAATATTAATATATAATTATTATTCGTCTATTAATTCGTCTGCGCCTGGGTGAGCGTCGATCACTCTGCCAAGGCGCCATTCATTGGGTGGAAGGTTGTCATCCTTTATGACAACCATATCATCGATCTGCATATTCCTTTCAGGATACTGCCATTTGTTATGTTTGTGCAGTTCCTGAAGGTATTCGTGCTTCCATCGTAAGCAGAACTGCTGGCTTTGAGCCTTAATCCGTTGCCATCGATTGATGATGGACGCCGCATCAGACTGGATTTCGGGCTTAGTTGCTGCGAGGAGGGGACCACCAGTGAGAAAATGGCCTGGAGTAAGGGCCAACAGGTCAGTCGGATCTTCGGATAAGGGAGAAAGTGGTCTGGAGTTCAGACAGGCTTCTATTTTACAGAGGAGAGTTGAAAGCTCCTCGAAAGTGTAATTTATAGGAGGAAGTTGCCTTGTAGAAAAGAGTTTTGAAACTCTTGACCCCCGCTTCCCAGAGACCTCCCATATGTGGAGCTCCGGGGGGATTGAACCGCCACGTTATCTGCTGGTGACTATAATGAGTGACCACTGTCGATCTTGTTGCCTCCAGAAAATCTTGTGTCAGCACGTTGGAGGCTCTGACAAAGGTCTTTCCGTTATCAGAAAAGACCTGCGCGGGGCAGCCACGCCTCGATACAAACCGCGCGAAGGCAGCTAGAAATTTCTCAGTGGTGAGATTAGTAGCAGCTTCTAGATACCCTTTTGTAATCAAAAACGCTCTGCCCGTATAATTTTTGATCTCAAAAGGCCCTGCGAAATCAACACTAGTGTGTGTGAACGGACGCGAAAAAGTGGATCGCTCTGTGGGGAGGACTCCCATGAGTTGCGATTGGAGCTTTTTCTTGTGGATTGTGCAAACCCGACAGGAGTTCGTTATGGCTTTCAACAAGTTTTTTAACTTTGGTACCCAAAACTTGGATCGGATGAGCCGTGTCATAAGCTGGCTCCCACCATGCAACGAAATCTTGTGAGTGAATTGAGCCATGAGCCGTGTAAAGTTACTGGAATACGGAAGGAGAATCGGATGCTTCTCATCGTAACTTAAGGACTCGGATGCCTTCACACGTCCACATGCTCTCAGAATACCCTTTGGATCTAGGCATGGATTAAGGTTAGCTAACGTGGTAGACCTTGGGATCGCCTTCTTGGAGCACAAGCAGAGGTACTCTGTAGCAAATCCTGCTCTTTGAGTGCACTGTATCAGCCTTTCTTGTGCTTGGGCTAATTCGTCCACGCTGAATTCGGACGGAAATATTATATCGGGCTTTTTGCAAGTCTATCCCGCAAGTCCCGAGCCGACACCCCTCGGCTTGCCAGATCGGCAGGATTCTGTTTGGACCTGACATGATGGCACGTCCCTTCAATTGGACTCTGGGCAATTTTCGCTACTCGATTTGCCACGAAAGTCGTCCAGGAACATGGAGGCTTTCGTAGCCATGCCAAACCAATGGTAGAATCAGTCCAGAATGAAGAATTGGAGCCTTCTGGAAGAGAAGGAAGGAACGCCGCGCATAGATCCACAAGCAGCACGGCACCGCACAGTTCTAAACGTGGTAAAGATACTGTCTTGATGGGTGCAACTCGTGTCTTTGCAGCGAGAAGATGAGTGGATACAGTGTCGTTTTGTTCGACACGAACATATATTGCCGCTCCATATGCGCTCTGGGAAGCATTACAGAATCCGTGATACTGAATACGCGCCTTAGGATGGAAGTGTACCCATCAAGGGATACGAATGTCGCGGAGAAGATCACGATCTTCTTGGAACTCACGCCATTTCTTTTCGAGACTGCTAGGTAGAGGTTGGTCCCAGCCAAGCTCTTGATGCCAGATCTCCTGCATAAGAAACTTAGCGCGCACGACATAAGGAGCAAGCTATCCTGCTGGATCAAACAGTTTGGCAATTTGCGATAGAACCTCGCGTTTAGAAAGGGAAGGAGTCTTGGAGTCTAACTCGTATGGCACGAAGAAGAACTCATCAGTGTCGGCTTGCCACCTGACACCGAGAGTTTTGGCGACGCTGGCTTCTTCTAAGTCAAGAAAGTCAGTGTGGAGCTTGTGATCCTTTGGAATATCACTAAGGACCTCTTTATGGTTGGAGGTCCACTTGCTCAGAGGGAACCCTGCTGAAGCTAGACCTTCCCGATGTTCACGTATTGCCACAATGGCCTCCTTTATAGTGTGTGCGCCAGCCAGGACATCGTCAACATACATATGTCCCTTCAGGATCTGACTCGCGATGGGATATTGCGAACGGATATCTTCGGAAAGAAGTTGCAAAACCCTGATGGCTAGGAAAGGGGCACAGTTAATGCCAAATGTTACTGTTTGCAGCTCATAGTCGCAAATCTTTTCCTCCCTGTTACGAAATAGAATCCGCTGAAACCGAGTGTGGAGCGGATGAACAAGAATTTGCCGACACATTTTAGTTATGTTGGCATTGAATACATAGCGGAAGAAACGCCATTTAATAATCTGAATCG
Source organism: Zaprionus vittiger (assembly GCA_018904025.1). Taxonomy (NCBI): domain Eukaryota; kingdom Metazoa; phylum Arthropoda; class Insecta; order Diptera; family Drosophilidae; genus Zaprionus; species Zaprionus vittiger. The sequence continues at coordinate 16,385 of JAEIFQ010000689.1, read as the reverse complement.
TGAGGTCAGATTGGAGAACTGGTCCTGGATGCAGGACGTCGTTAAGACTCTGTCCATTGGATGATGGGCTGGAGGCGTTAAATACAACGCGTAGCTTTGTGGTTGTGCTATCAGGCTTCAACACTGCGTGATGCGGTAAGTAAAAGTTGTCGCTATCATTACTTGGAGGGACCTCTCGCATGCGGCCTAAGTCCAAATACTCCTGTAATACGGAATCGTATTAGAGTTTCAATTCAGGGTTTTTTTTGAACCTATTCTCGCTTCGGAGAAATTGAGACAGCGCTATGGACCTGGAATGCCCCAAACTTATGCTGTCAGGAGTTTTGAATGGGAGAGTCACAACATACCTCCCCTCATTATTCCTGGTTGTAGTGTGAACAAAATGGCAATCGCAGTCGGAATCTGACTTCTTTACCATCTTCGATGGTAGATCTTCCACCTCCCAAAACCTTGTTAAAAGGTTTTTGAGTTTTTGGTTTTGGCTGACCGAGATGCGTGTGGTAAACTCTGAAATAACTGTGGAATGGACCTGAAAGGATCCACCCGAAAATGATCTCTTGACCAAGAAGGGACCCACAAATATTGGATCTGGAGCCGCCTAAGAGAATAGCTGGGAGGATGTCTGCGCCAATAAGCACGTCGATCTGCGAACTCCGGTAAAAAGAGGGATCAGCCAAAGGTAAATCAGGAATTTGATTTACGAAATTGGACGGAATCGGATACGATGGAAGATTGCCCGCCAGATGAGGCAAGACGAAGGCTGAAGCTTCAATCTTGATGCGAGGTTTCGATGGAGAGCCAATATCGAAGTGACATAACTTCTCAGGCTTTGCAGCTACGGCTTGATTTAGGCCTGCTTCTTGTGCATGGACATTTTGGAAAAATGGTTTCACAATGTTGAACATGGGTTCAGAAATAAAGGTCGCCTCAGATCCTGAATCGATCAAAGCACGAGCCTTAAAGCATGTACCACGATGGCAGATATTTATCACTGCGGTTCCTAATAGAACATTCTGCGAATTGGATGTGAAATAATTTTGAACATTTGAGGAACTAGTGGACTGTATATTGTGATGTGAATTTGCTGGAGTCGCAGGATTTGCCGAACTTGAAGGAGCCGCAGGAATTTGCGGATCGACGCCACGATGCAGAAGAGTGTTGTGACGCCCTTTGCAAGTGAAATAATTATGGATACTTGTGCATTGCGCAACCTGATGTTGGCGTGCAAAACAATTAAGGCAGAGTTTCTGCTGTTTAATGTATGTACAGCGATCTGGGACTGACATTTGTAAAAATTGCGGACATTGACGGATCGGGTGATTTTCCTTGGAACATAGTTTGCAAGACTGTGGTTTGATATTCACCTTGTTCTCGAAGGATTGGATTCTTTTCGGAGGCACAGTATCTTTTTTGGACTTCTGGAAGGTCTGTGCTGTAGAACTTGGCTTCATTTCCTCTATCGCTTCGAGAGTTCGATACCTTTCTTGAAGGAAGGAGTCCAGCTCAGCCCAGGAAACGATGTCTGTTTTCCCGTGAAGAGATTTCTCCCATAAGGATAGAGTGAGTTTTGGGAGTTTGGAGGAGGACAAAAACACCAAAAGGCAATCCCAATTCTCCGTTTTGACCTTGGAGATTTCCAGCGCGGTTAAGCAACTCTGGATAGTGCTCTGCAGGTTCTTGATCACTGCACTCGACTCATGAGGAATATTTGGAAGATCGAAAAGGACTTTCAGTTGGCTATTGACAAGTAAACGTTTATTTCCAAACCGTTGTGTCAAATTTGACCAAGCTGAAACGAAGCCATCATTCGTGAGTGGGGACTTGGAGACGATATCGTGAGCTTCGCCACTCGTTTTTGAGTTGAGATGGAACAGTTTCTCAACATCTGTCAGCCTTGAATTATTTATATAAATGGCTGTGAAAAGGTCCCGGAAGGTGGGCCAGCGCAAGTAGTCGCCACTGAAAATCCCAGTGTCACAAGGGGGCAATCTCTCAGCTGAGCAGCACAGCTTTCGTAGACAGAATAACAATAGTCATACTTGGACTGTATGACTGACATTGTCTCATCTGTCTCTTCTCCAGTAAGGATAGAAGAACAGGTTTCGTATTCCTGCTCAACCTTTTCCCACAGAGTCCGTACTTGGTCAAGACGAATTTTGCACGTCTGCCGAGAAGGGGGAACAGCGCCAGCACTTCCGCTCGGCGTGTTAAACCGCGCCTCAAATTGGCTGACCCGATCGGTGACAGCAATGAATTTCACGAGGGCTGCACTGGCTTTGGATTGGGCCATTTTGGTGACGGATCTTGTAGTGACTGGAGTAAAGACGGACGATGCTGGAGGAATTTACCGAGAGCGTGGAGTCGCTTTGCGCTTTGGATGGCGGACGACTGATGGTAATTGACGGACTGGATCGCTGAATCAATCTGCTCGACGAAGATGCAGATGTTTCACTTGTCGGCCTGACTGTTGTGAAGGCTTTCGCTGATGGAACGGACAAACTTGGCTTGGTCTTATCGCTTTTCCCAATAGGCATAATAAAACTCCCTTAGGAGCCAAACGCCCAATAGATCAGACGGAAGGAGTACAAAAAAAACGTAAAAGACACGTTTGGTGCTGCTTCTCAATTAACTAAAAAAGGACATATGTAGATAGTGTTTATATGTACAAATAAACAACTTGGATATGTAAATTGTATTTATTGTGTGTTATATTCTCTTTTATTTGTTTGAAAATATTTTTAAATTGTTGTGTATGTGGAAATATATATGTGTGGATGTATGTAAAAGCGTATGTATGTATATTTGCTTTTATTTATTGGAAAAAATACTTTTAAATTGTTGTGTATGTGGAAATATATGTGTGTGGATGTATGTAAAAGCGTATGTATGTATATTTGCTTTTATTTATTGGAAAAAATACTTTTAAATTGTTGTGTATGTGGAAATATATATGTGTGGATGTATGTAAAAGCGGATGTATGTATATTTGCTTTTATTTATTGGAAAAATACTTTTAAATTGTTGTGTATGTGGAACTATATGTGTGTGGATGTATGTAAAAGCACTTGCAAAAAAAACGGACAAAATGAAAGGTCGTTGGCTGCTGGGATAGCAGCTGAAGTGTATGTATATACGGTGTATGTATGTATGTATGTAGCTGTGGTTGCCGGGTTGTAACGGAATGGAGCCCTTTTGGCGGGAGAACGAACGGAGCCGGCAAACACGCAAATAACACAAGCACACACGTATATCCACACAATAGACCTGTTACTTATCTGGTATGTCTAGCGCCGATGCAAACTAGACTGTTCCAAAGATGAACGTCTGGAGGAGCCAATGTATAATCCGGCTCGAAGGACCAAATGTCGGGGTAGGGCGCTGCTGCTGTGTTGAGGCAGGTCTCTTTGTTGAAAGAGTTTGTACGTGGCACCGAAAACACAAAACACACGAGTTTAAAATTCACGTCAGGCTTTATTCACTTGCTGGGTTCAACTTAAAGAATAGCTTAATTCGAAACGACAGTTCAATTTTTGTTTCTAGAGATGGTACTTATAAAAATATTTCGATAACTTAAAAATAAATACTGACATTAGTAAGGAAAAGGTACTCTAAACTATTCGACCCGAACAAATATTAATATTCAAAATTCTCTGAGACTTTTTGGAAAAATCAACGAAAACAAGAAATTATAAATAAAAGGACGCGGAGTTCGGCTTCAACGTTTTTAATGAATATGTAGTTGGCTTCAGTGCACAAACGAAACTAAGTATGATTTACGTGAGAGTGGACCACACTCCCCGAATTCGCCGTCGACATTTGCCGATCGTCTTAACTTAAGAGATTAAATGACGACACAACTTGTGTCCAACATTCCGGCCCCGTTGAAGAGCTCCGGTCTTAAACAAGTCGGGAGCATTGCCAGCTTGTGAATTGGGCGCCTAATTGCGCCTGCTGGTGTTTTTAATTTCACTACCCGAACCTTGCCGTCGACCCCTGGGACTATGCGCGTTACGCGCCCGATGGTCCATCGTTGCGGGGTGTTTTGTCGTCGTGCACCATGACGACCGCCCCTTCTACCAGATTCGCCTCGCCTTTGGTCCACTGTGTTCGCTGCTGCAGACTGAGCAGGTAATCTTTGGACCACTTGCGCCAAAAGTGTAGTCTGAGCGCCGACAACTGCTGCCACCGCTTCAAGTACGCGCGTCCTGGCTTGTTGCTCGACTCTTCTGGTCCTAATCCGTGCGACAGCGCAAGCAAAGGCTGCCCGATGAGTAGATGCCCTGGCTTGATTACCTCGCCATCGTTGGGATCGGTGCTGTCGACGAGAAGTGGTCTGGAGTTGAGCAACGCTTCGACGTCCACCAGATGCGTGCTCAACTCGTCCAGCCTGTGCTTGGCAGCCTTCACCGCTGCTTCCCACAGTCCTCCGAAGTGCGGTGCTCGAGGGGGAATAAACTTCCAGTGCACCCCTCGCTCCGCTGCGTACCCCGTCAGTCGCTCCTTGCTCTCCAGGAATGCCGTCTGCAGCTCCTTCAGCACGTTGCTCGCTCCCACGAAGCTCCTCGCATTGTCACTGAATATCGTCTCGGGTAGTCCGCGCCTCCCAATTAACCTTTTAAAGATATTCAAAAAGAATCAGTGGATAGGTCCGTGACAAGTTCCAAGTGAACTGCTTTTGAGGCAAAACAAACAAAAACGGCAACATACGTTTTTACAGGGGGTCTCCCCCGGATCCTATAGCTAACGTAAAATGGCCCACAAAAGTGTACACCAGATACTCTAAACGGCCGACCTTCTCGGAGACGGTCGGCTGGCAGATTACCCATTATTTGCCCCAAAAATTTTGGTTTGCTGCCTTAACAACCCAACTAGCACCTTTGCACCAGCATGGTAATGCCTTTGACAAAGAGTTGCGCAAAAGCGGAATCCTTTGTCAGTAAAAAGGGGAACTTAGCCTCATAAGAGAGAGGGCCGTGTAACAAACAACCTCCTACCCGAATGAGTTCAAATTTCAGGCCATTATTTTCAAATTTCAACGAATGGATTTAGCGATTGCAACACAGGTGCTAATACTGCTGATTTTTCCATCAATTTCAATTCTTTCCTAACGAGGTATACGATGTGTCAACTCCACAAAACAGTTTTGCGGAAATTCCGCTAGTGTGCCAACCGTCACAGCTTTTTTATCTTCCGACGTTTTCAGGGTCGACGCTATCTGGAACTGATGATGTTGTGGTCATTGGTCCTTTTCTTCTATCAAAAAACTTGGCCCTTTAAACCGCAACGAGCTCCCAATTTTATTTATATCAGTTCCTCTCGACACCAAATCAGCAGGGTTGGCGTCTGTTGGAACATGACGCCAAACAACACCATTTGACAACTCCTAGATTTCAGCAATTCTGTTTGCCACAAATGTACCCAACGTGCCAGAATCACGCTTTAACCAATACAGGGTAACCTGTGAGTCTGACCAATTTTGCCATGGTTGGAAAGATTTGTTGCCACAGCTTGGCCAGCAAAAGTGCTGCACATAGCTCTAGTCGAGGTATGGTTTTGACATTAAGATTTTGCCGTAAGTAACTTAATGCCAACGTCTTGGTTATTGGCAGTTCGTATATTTACGCTTGACTGGACGCGTGCGAAATACCATGAATTTGAACTTGCTCATAGAATGAAAGACAGACATATCGAGGAATATGGATCTTATGCAAATCTCGCAATGTCATGGTAAACTTATGCCATGCTGTGTGAAGACTCATAGGAATGGCCTCATCCCAATCTATCTTAAGCCTCCACAACTCTTGTAATAACATTTTGGCTTTTGTTATAATGGGACACAGCAAACCAAGTGGATCAAACAAACGAGAAGCTATGGACAACATATTACGTTTTGTTGGTTTTAGCGATGCGAAACTATCCACATCAAGATGGTATTTAAATAGATCCTCTTAAAGTTCCCAACGCACTCCAAGGGTTTTCACTGCACTCTGTTCCTCAGTTTTGAGAGTAACTTCTTCGCTAGAGTCAGTGTTAAAAACCTGAATGCTATGGTTGGATGCCCACTTGGCCAGTGGAAACCCTCCTGATTCCAAGATTTCACGAACTTCCTTGCACATTATGTTTAATTCCCTTACGCTGTCTGCTCCTGCCAGCATATCATCTACACAAAAACACTTTTTTATCACATCTGATCCAATAGGATGTGATTGTGCATGTATGTCGGCAAGCTCAAACAGGCAGAGTATTGCCAAAAATGGTGCGGATGCTGTACCATATGTAACGGTATTCAACTTGTATGCCTGTATATTTTGTGAAGTGTTTTCTCTCCATAAAATCAGTTGGAACTTTCTGTCATCTTCCGAAACATGTATCTGCCTGTACATTTTGGAAATGTCAGCAGTCACGGCATATTTATTCAATCGAAAATTAATTAAAGTTTAATACAGCTCCCTCTGAATTGTTGGCCCCACCATTAGTGTTTCGTTAAGTGAAACAGCTATTGACGTCTTGCTAGAAGCGTCGAAAACTACACGAAGCTTGGTAGAGGTACTTTCAGGTCTCAGAACGCATTGATGGGGACTTCAGAATGGACATGTGTTCTAAATCGAGATATTCTTTCATGAAGTCATGGTACATGTTTCGAAGAATTGCATCGTTTGATAATTTGCGCTCAAGTTGTAGAAAACGCCTTTCAGCAGTTTGAAAGGACAGACCGAGAACCTTTGGATGGGTCTTGAAAGGAAGCTTAACTTCAAAGCGACCGGAAGATAACTGTTTGACAGTCTTCTTGAAAAACAGTTCACACGCCTGTTGTTCAGCTGTGTGGCGAACAGCCTTCGACTCAATTGGACATTGATCCAATTCCCAGAAGCAGGTGACTAAGGAGTCGAGAGAACAATCATTGTTTTGAGCTACTAAACACCCACTGAACTGACGACGAGGTACTTGTTCAGTATATTTTCCCGTTACTATCCAACCCAGCAGCGTCTTTTGCATAATGGGAAGTTCGGAACGTAATGTTATTTTCCCAACGCATAACAACTCGTAAAACAATTCTGCGCCCAATAGAATATCCACTTTCGGATTTTAAAACCCAACAGTCAATTGAAAAGGCATGTGAATTGAGACGCGATTGAATAGAGACGCGATTGAATACAGACGCATATCTTGTTTTTGCTATCGATGGTTGCACCACCTACCATTGAGATAGCTAGGGAAGTTGGCTCCCGCTTGAGTCGTAGTAGTTGAGCCATGTTTTCAGACATCAAGTTTATTTGGGAGCCACTATCGAGCAAGGCTCTGGCAAGATGCAACTGACCGAATCTATCCTTTACATTCACGATAGCTGTTGCAAGAACGACTTGCTCATTATTAAGCATATGCCCAAATATGCATCTGAAGCAGTTGCGTGAATAGAAGGTGTCTCACCTTGAACAGGTGTATTATACCTGTGAGAGAGCTTGCTGTCGGCTTATTTAGCTGTTCACGATCGACTGTCCTGTGACCTAGTTTCGCAGCTCGCAATTCGCTGCTTGCGTTCCTCTGCTTGCCTGGCGCCGCTGCCTGTCTATGCACACGCTCTGGGTACCGAGGTACCGTAACTTGTGCGTGCGCTAGGCTCACGCTCTGGGTACCGAGGTACCGTAACTTGTATGTAAAAAAGCTCTGGGTACCGAGGCACTGTTACTTGTGCAAGTGCTCGACTGTGCACCAGTTCTGGGTACTGAGCTACCGTTACTAAGCATGGGTGCAGAATGTCTGAAATTTCCCTACGTTGCGTGCCCTATTTCTTATGTTCTGCCTACGCCCTTGCCTTTGCCTATGCTTCTGCCTCGGTTTAACAAAATACTGCGGGGTATATTAGACTTAAAGATACCTTATATTTATTTAAAAAAATGTGCCGCGCTTCATGCAGCGACACACCCCCCCTTACTTCACCGGGGTTTTGGGTGAAAAATGCCTCCAAGTCCTCCGTTGACCGCTGGTCAGGTGTGCACCAGTTGCGGTCCGATTCGAGGCTTTTTTTAATTTAAAATGAGTAGCTGAGTAATATTACTATTGCTTATATAAGTCCCTACAAGCCTTGACATTTCTACCTAGCTCTGGTGTTTCAAAAATCTTATCTCTTAGAGTTAGCTTAATTGGCAGAAATCTGCCCACCCGATACCTGATGACCTTTGCTGGTCGAGTCCTCTTCGTGGAATACCTTCAGGTCGGCCAATCCCGCGCTGCCGTCTTGGAGGCGTAGGATTGTGGGCGAGGTGTAGCTAACGACTCGGTTAGGGGTGCCAACTTGGCGGCGAATCCGCCGACTGCAGGACTTAGTCCTCGATGCCTGGTTTGCACTCCCGGCGGCGTAAATTGTAGTACCTCTTGTTATTTGGGTACCCATCCCGCATTTTGATTGTGTGTTCTGCAATGGGTGACACCCCCATTAAACCGTCGAACTCAGCCCGTTCAGGCTGTAGAAAGGCCTCCACCTGTTCTTTAACTGTCGCTGCTCCTGTTTCTTCTGCTCCTCCCTGCTGGCCAACCTCGTCTCGTTTCGTCGATTTTCCCTCTGCGCCTTGCTCGTGTACTTCGTCCCGTGCCGCTGTTTCTTCTGCTCGTCTCTGCTGGCCAACCTCGTCTCGTTTCCTCGGTTGTCCCTCTGCGCCTTGCTCGTGTACTTCGTCTCGTGTCCTTGGTTGTTCCTCCGCGCTTCGTGCGTGTTCTTCGTCTCTTGATGATCCATCTGCCAGTTTGATACGGATCAACGCTGCTCGCTCGTTAACCGGTGTGCTCAACCGGGCAGCCATACGCTCGCTGATGAAATGCGTGTGGCCCCCGTGTCGATGGTGGCATCCGTCACTACCTCTTCGATCCTGACATGCGCGATGACCCGGTCATTACCGCACCTCAGCGGTGCAACTCCTGGGAACTGTGGTGTGGCGTCTCCAAGCTGTTCCCCATCGGTTGAAGACGCGCAGCATTTCCCGACGTGGCTCGCCGACAACAGTCCACCGTGCGTATACCGTGTCGGCCGCAGTCGCAGCAAAATAGAACGCGGCTATTGCGACAGTCCGCCTGCATGTTCCCGGGTTGTGCGCAATTGTGACACACCCGCTACACATTCCCCTTGGCTGCTCCTGTAGGTGCTATGTGTGGAGTAACTGCTGCCGTAGTAGGGGTCAGCGCTGTCGCCGTTGCGCTGTTCGTCACTGAAGAATTCGGGGGCTTCGGGCTGTCTCTTCGCCGGACAAACTGGTTCGTCGGTTGGCGTTGCAGCTCCTTCGTGGCCTCGTACGTTGTCACGAGTTTGCTCAGCTGAGCCAGCGTTCCAAACTCGCGACGGCGGGTGAAGAGTTGATACTCCGGCATCATGTTGTCGTAGATCCTGTCAAGCTCCTGCCCCTGGGTATACTTTTCACGTCGCATCATCAGCCGTAGTGCCAGTGCGTAATCTCGGAATCGTTCACCTCGTCGTTAGATTCGGCTCCTGATGTCGTCCTCGAGTCGTTGGAAATATCGCGGGGGAAGGAAGAACTCCATGAACTCATGTTTAAACTCCTCCCAGGTGACTTGGTAGAGGGTGTTGACTCTAAACCAAACCTCAACTTGGTCCGTCAGCACGTGTGCTACAGCATGCGGTAGTTGTTGCTGCTCGATGAATCTCCAAGGGTCAGTCGCGTCGCCATTGAAGGCTACGCTCCATTTCCGTACACAGTCGGCCAACTCGTATGGGTCTATCCATTTGTGGCCCGGTCCGCTGGTTTCATTAGTTGCCGGAAATGTCGCGTTCGTTGCCGGCACGGGAAGAATATGTCGACTAGTAGCGCTCCTAGAAGAACTCGCTGCTCGTCGAACTTCAAGACCCGGTATGGGGATGATACCCTCGATGTCATCTTCCATTGGCGCCGGCGAGGTGTCACGTGAGCGTGCTCCAGGTTGCTTAAGATCCGGTGTAATTGCGTTGCCTAGGCTTGTTTCCAGTTCCATCATCCGCTGCAACTGTTCCTTGGACAAGTCTCCTTGATTGGTGAAGGCGACCAAACGACTTCGCATTTCCTCCGCTGTGCCATTCGGGTCCAGTCTGAACTCCTTTAGAATGAGTTGTAGTTCGCTCTTGCGACGGAAGGCGATCCAGCGTGTTCCCATGATTTTTTTTCTTCACTTGCTTGCCCTGCGACAGGATTCGATGTTGCCGGCGCAAGGAAAGGTTAAGCAGTGTGGAAAAAAACCAGAAGGTCAAATTTTTGCGCATACGTCAGTGTGCGCAGTAGTCGTAGACATGTGTGGAACCTGTCCTACGTCTAATTTATATATAAAAACTTCGTATGCCTGCATCGATGTATAAATTAATAAAAGGGGTTACTCTTGGTTATAAGTTCAAGCGAGATACAAATGTTTATTGAATATTATTTTTACAATTAAGGCCGCAGCCAAACAATTGCACGAGTGGTGGCTAGCGACTCCCGAAGGGGACTGGTGCTACGATTCTCTTAAGGCTACTTCACAGCTCGCCAGTGGCCGGAGCTATGAGCAGAACGCTGACCACGCGGCTGGTGCAACGTCTTAAGTTACCATCCGGTGCCGCCGGACGACTGACGTTTGCACTTATGATCAGCAACTAAGTTGCTGACCGCTTACTGCTGAGCCTGCAGCCTTAACTATCCCCCCACTTGAAACATGGCCGTGCCCAGGTCGGTCAGCATCTTTTGCAAAGAAAGCGTGACTCTATGCCTTTGTCTACGACGGTAGATCCAGGCAATCACCGCAATAATGATGCAGCTGAGGAGGCATGGTAGCGTAGCCAGGTATGGAGCAGAGGTGTTGAAAGTTTGCAGCTCCTCTATTCGTTGAAGGTTGTCTTCATTCAATTTTTGTAGGTACGGCAGGCTCGCTATATCTTGATGCCGGGTGATGTTGATCCTTGCCGAAACGGCGGGGGCTGGCAGCCGGTCAGGAGTCGCATTATAGTTAACGTACTTGGAACCATTGACGTACGCTACAGTTGCGAATGTAATCAAATGGGTGCCCGTTATGTTTTCGGGGGGGCTCCCATCGATACTCACGGTGGCCCAATGATCGTTGACAAGATGGCTGGGACGTGTGGCGCAATGTGCGAGGTTTATTATTTTGTGATAGCACAGCACCCATGCCAGTGGATGAAGCATCCGTGGTTAGGTCAGATGGCTGGCTGAAATCAGGATAATGGAGGATGACGCTCTCAGATGCCAAGATTCTCTTTATTTTTTCGAACGCCTGTAGCTGGTCGTTGCTGAATGCGATTGGAATATTCTTAGATCTGAAGGTACTAACCTTGCCATTTGCTTTTTTTAGAATGTTGGTGATGGGGCGGGCGATGGATGCAAAATCTTTTATAAAGCATCTGTAATAGCTTGCTAGGCCCAGGAATGATCGTACCTCGAAAATATTTTTCGGGGCGGTAAAGTTTTGGATGGCTTTGACCTTTTCGGGGCACGTTCTGGTGTCTTCTCTGGAAACCAAGAAACCAAGAAATTCCACGCTCTCCTTGAACAATTTTGATTTCTCCCTGGCGACCCCCATGTTAGCGTCGTGTAGACTCTTTAGAATGAGATCAATGTCTCGAACATGGTCTGCCTCATTTGGAGAGAAAATGATTACGTCGTCAACGTAAACATAGCAAATTTTACCTATAAATTCCCTTAAGACATCGTCAATGGCTCGCTGGAAGATGCTAGACGCATTCTTCAGGCCGAATGGGAGACGAAAGAATTCGTATTTGCCACCGTTAATGGAAAAAGCGGTCTCTGTCTTGTTCTGCCAACATCATCTGGTGGTAACCAGACTTGAGGTCCAAAGTAGAGAAGTATTTGGCCTTACATAGATTCGTCAAAATCATTGGTATGCTGGGCATCGGGTACCTATCAGCAACTGTTTTCGCATTAAGTTTGCGAAAGTCGACGACCAGTCGCTTTTTCCGTGCTCCAGTCGAATCGACACCCTTTTTGTCGACCACCCAAAGGGGATTGTTGTATGGCGACCTCGAGGGTCGAATTATTTTGTTTCTAAGTAACTCCATGATTTCTGCATTAACGAAATCGAGGGTACTGGCCGAAAGAGGGTGCAATTTGGTATACACTGGCTCATTATCCTCAGTGCGGATTGTGGCAATAACTGCAGTGTTGAATGGGAGTAAGTCAGCGGGGTCCGCGAAGGCCTGAACTCTACTGTGCATCATCTTTTGAAAGGCGTTTTTCACGCAAGATGGCACGGCGATGTCTTCTACTTTCGTTAAATTCACAGCTTCGCAGGAATCGAAAAAAAACTTTTCAGAAATTATCTGTTTTTCGAGGTCAATACTGGCACCTGCTTTTTTTTAGCAGATCAAGGCCAATAATGCCGTTGAAGGTCGAAAGTTGAGGGAAAATGAAGAAAGGGCTATTGATGCTGAAGAGGTGTAGGTGGCATTTTTGCTTTACGCAGTTGAACCCGTGTATTGACTTAACTTTAAATTGTTTTTCAACAGGCACTACATTTAAGAGGCTTTGTACTGGGCGCACATAGTTTTTTGCTGCTCCAGTATCTATCAGAAAAGTTAAGGTCTTCCCCGCTATTTTCCGTTGTATAAACGGGAGCAGGGACGCTGCTCTAAAAAATTACAGCCGTCCTCTTCAAAATCTTCGACGCTTTCTGTATCGACTTCAGCCAGTGCATCGGCTGCCAGATGAGCGTACTCTTCGTCGTTTTCTTGATCATTCGCTTGATCAAGGTGATTGACCCGCTGGCGGCGCTGGTCTGACAATCTTGCTGAACTCGCCTGTCGCTTTCCATAATTCGGGCCCGAAGCGCGGTTGGAAAGTCCTCTGGCTTAAAAGAATAGAGCACATCAGTAAGGTTGCGCTTTAGACCAGAAATGAAGGTCCGCAAGGCGTCAGCTCTATATTTTTCATTGGCGTATTGCGCCTGAGCTGGGTCCAGAGACATGATGGCCTTGTTTGTAAGTAGAGTCAGCTTCATCTCTACCTCATCATAGAACTCGACAATAGATAAGTTTCCTTGGCGCACAACAGATAACTCTTGTTCCAAAACGCCTAGCAAACGCTTGTCGGCATAAGTGCGGTCCAATCTGTCTATGCTGGCCTCGAAGTTCAGTGGAGTGTTAAAGTGCGAAAGTTTAGCATTTGCTGGATTTTACTTTATTACGAATAATCACTACAGCACTATAATGCAGAGAGCTGCCCACAAAGTCTTTGTATAGTTCGTACGCAGCCACGGCAGATTGCCGCCATGACACATACTCTTTCTGATCGCCATGAAACTGAGCGAGGCACTTAACTGCGTCTAGGGATTCCTCGCATGGCACAGTGCGGTCTACTTTAATTGGTTCATATACTTTGGGTTTTGGTATGGCGCAAACGGAATCAAACTGTTCGCGTAATTTGTTCATCTCCCCAATGAAATCCTGCTTCTGAGTAGCCAAAGCAGCACTGACAGCGGCCGCTATTACTTGATTTAATGTGTTAGGGTCCATATTGTCGCTTTGTGTAGAAATCGTCAACACGTCAAATAAGTTGAGGATGCTATCAAGGTCGGCGTCAGCGTCCGACATACACTGACCAAACAACGCTATTTGCAAATACGGCAGAAAAGCTAATGGCGGAATTGAATGCGGCCTAAAATGGAATGCGCGTTCAAAAGGCAACAATGTGTCACAAAAACATACAAACAATTCTTTGAGTGTTACTCAAGTTACGTCGCTTAAGGCGTAGCGAGAAGAAAAAAAAAAAATATGGTACGATCGCTGCTGTAGCTAGCCTGTCAGTGGAATCTGCTGACTCGGTGTGAATCTTGTATCGCGCTTTGCATTTAACGATGTACTTGACCTCTTTGGCAAAGATTTGGAATTCAGATAAAGAGCGATTTTAACGACTGATACTAAAGACTGTTATTTATAAATTTATTTATTTAAAAACAACTAAACAATGACACCGGCAATGATAGAGGTACTAACAACACTTTAAAAGGCAACGCACTAACTTGATTTCGATATTAAGAAGAAAGCTCCACTTACATGGTTTTCTAAGATTAAAGATGATAACGCCGAGTTGATGAAGCTGGTGTTGAAATCCGCCTGTGACTTCTGGGTGATGTTGTCTGGTGTTGACTTCCTTCTTGTTTTAATTGTCTGGTCTTCGCTGCCCAAGCCGACCGCTTGGTGTCTAATTGGGTATATTTTGAATATTTTTGACTCAGCTAATGATAGCTTGTCGTGGTTTCTTATAAAGTTTTCCACTTACGCTTTTGGTTGCCGAGCTTTTAACGTAGCTTGTGGCTTTACTTTGTGCTTATTAAAGTTGTTGCGCACTTTTCACTTGAGTTTTTGTTTGTTGGGCTTTCGTAGATTGTTTTGTTTTTCATATGCCCTTACGCCGCAGCCAAACAATAGCACGAGTGGCGACTCCCGAAGGGGACTGGTACTACGATTCTCTTAAGGCTACTGCACAGCTCGCCAGTGGCCGGAACTATCTGCGTCGCTATGAGCAGAACGCTGACCACGCGGCTCGTGCAACGTCTTAAGTTACCATCCGGTGCCCCCGGACGACTGACGTTTGCACTTATGATCAGCAACTAAGTTGCTGACCGCTTACTGCTGAGCCTGCAGCCTTAACTTATATGTGTATTATTTGCTACTGATGCCCTATGTATAACTGTGGGCCTTGTTCTTTCCTACTTTACACTGCATGAATTAGCTATGTGGGTCTTTAGTCCACGAAAAGATGTTAAATTTCTCAAAACTAAATGTCTAGTCGTAGTAGTCCCTGCTCTGGCGCCATCTGTAGGAATGTTTTCTCACGCTGGGGTACATATCTCAGTCTCGCCAGGGTCTTTACAGAAAATTTATAAATACAAGGACAACTATGACTTTAGCAAGAGAGGCTACTACCCTACCCTACTGGGATATGTACAGGGTATAGGAGACGCACATGGTCCACATCACGCACGTGTGCTCGTTGACCATGTGGATTTCCACATGGATTTTACCACCACGTGGTCCTGTTGGGGCATGTGTCGCGTGTCACGCGTACCTGGCTGGCGGCTTATCGTGAAGAACGCCCGTGACCGCAGGTACTCTCGCCTGTACTCCCACGAGCCGCTCAGTGGTGTATTCCACCACGCCGCAAACTCGTCACGCACCCACTTGCCGACCAGCGTTTCACTCACGACACGGATTGTGTGTGTGTACGCTCAGAATCGCTTACTGGCCAGCGGAGCACCGGCATACCAGAAAAGCGCGACTCTGCGAATACACACTCACATGGGCACAGACGTACACGACACTTTCACACAATGGTCTAGAGTAGATAGGAAATGGGGGTTCTGGGACAAAAAGTGGAGTGGGGAATAAAAATTAATGGGGTGTGACGAGGGGGGGGTTAGGTAATTAAGGTACCTAATTGGCATATTAATGGGTTTTTTTGGGGTGATCGGTCAATTTAGGGTCCTAATTAGCATATTAATGGGTTTTTTCTGGGACAAAAAGTGGAGTGGTTGGGATAAAATTAGCGGTGCGTGACGAGGGGTCGGAAATTTAGGGTCCTAATTCGGTAATAAATTAGGGTTGGAAGTGTTAAAGGTTGACAGGTGAGCTTATGAAAATGAGCATGCATGATCATGTTTACATGAACGCGTGTTAGGGTTTGTGGGTGCATGCACGCTTCAGTGCACACACGCGTGTGACTCATAGGGTTAACAGGTGAGTATATGCAAATGAGCACGCATGATCGTGTTTACATACATACGTGTTAGGGTGTGTGGGTGAATGCACGCGTCAGTGCACACACGCATGTGACTCATGGGGATCGCTGACGAGGGTGATATTTGAGAGGCCGGGACACCCTACCACAACATGTTAATGTGTGTATCGCCTCTTTTGTGACCCTAGCCGTGACCGTGAGCATGAAAACGATCGTTACGGTAAGGGTGTCCTCAAGCGTGCTAATTGATTGTCAGCACGTGGTGATCGTAATGGTAAGGGTGTCCTCAAGCGTGCTAATTGATCGTTAGCACATGGTAAATCATGAAATGTGTAAAAAGCTAACGCCACAACTTGTTGATTATGTAAATTAATATTAGTTTTGTGTGCGTGTGTGTGATCAGTAACCCTATTTTAATATGCTAATTTTCTAATTGATAATTCAGTGTGAGAAATTTCACATGGCACCCTCCATGTGAAAGTAGTATCCCTATCATGATATGTAAGTGCGTAAACAAAACACTGCAACCTGTTGCTTTAACGGTTTACTATGTTTGTTTGCACCTGTTCTCCTGCTATTCAGCGTGGGAACTATCTTGAATCCTAATTATTTTCTATGAACCGAGGGCGGTTGGGCGTAGTATGCAGCTAAACAGCAATAACA
>JAEIFQ010000688.1:0-14779 GCA_018904025.1 Zaprionus vittiger | reverse complement strand
AGTTCTAATCTATGTTGAGCCAATACTTTCAAAACTTTACCTAAGACTACAAAGTGTTCTTCAGTTGTTTTTGTACCAATAGCAATATCATCTATATAAACAATAATACTGTGTTCTCGCATTAATGGTTTAAAAATAAAATTTATAAACCTCTGAAATACGGAAGGGGCATTTCGTAACCCAAAAGGCATCTTAAGATATTCGTACTGTCCATTAGGGGTAACAAAATAAGTATATTGAATTGAACTTTCTGCCATTTTAACTTGATGGAACCCAGATTTTAAATCTAAAAAAGAGATAAATATTGATTTCCTTCCATTTTTTCTAAACAATCATTGATATGTGGTAAAGGGTATCCATCTCTTATTGTCATTTTGTTTAGTTTCCTGTAATCTACACACATACGTTTTTCGCCTGACTTCTTCTTAACCAGAACTATTGCTGATGTGTAAGGTGATTCGATAGGTCTAATATATCCTTTCTTTAATAGGTCTTCTATAGTGTTATCAGCTGTGTGTCTGTCTTGATATGAAAGTCTTCGCGGTGTTGAATAAACTGAACCGTCTGCCTGAAGTTTAATATTCATTTCATAATTATGATCAACAGGCTTAATATTTTCGACATCTGAATAGTTCACCTTAATTATTTCTAAAACCCTATTGCGTTCGATCTTATCCAATTTTGAATCAATATTTAACGACTCTGAAGCATCCAGTTGAATAGCTAATATATAATCTTCAGCTCTATCTTTTTCTAAAATTTCCGTATCAAAATCAAATATATTGTTACTAAATTTAAATGTTGCTAATTGATCACTATCATTAGAATTACCAATTTCTGAAGAGCTTAAGGTTTTCACTTCTATCAAAGGTTTGTTGTCACTAAAGTTCACTATATCTGAAGGGTCACTATCACTAGAATTACTAATTTCTGAAGATATTTCTGAGGAAAAATGACTTACATTTTTCAATAATTGTCTATGTATTTCAATTTTTATTTTCTTTTCAATTTCATTAACAGAAATTAATTCAATTCCAAATGTTTTCATGAACTGTCTACCAATTAACATATCCGTTTCAATATAGCAGTCTGGGATAACATAAAATTCTGTATTCTTGATAGTTTCATTAAACTTAATATATAAGTAAACTTTTCCAAATGAATAAATTTCAGCTTCATTGATGCCTCGAATATAGTTTCTCACTTATAGTACTATAAGGCACCTTTGACCTTTTGATTAAGTTAATTATGCTTCCGGTATTAAACATAGCAGAGAGAAAAATCAAATTAGAAATCAAATTTTTTCAGTATAAAAATATACTCCTACCTTATTAAATACTGGGAGGAAGCAATGATTATTATTTTCCGGTTCAATCTCATAATCGGTCGCTCCAACAAGCTCTGAAAACTTAACAGGTTGTTGTTGTACAATCCTTTAACATGTGCTGAAGTGATCCACATCGGAAGCAGGAACCCTTTGCACGTTTTTGGGCAGTGCAAGCTGATGCGTAGTGTCCATACTTTGAACAATTGAAGCATCGGATACCAATCTTGTTCGCCTCAGCTGCTGACACTCGTGAAGTTGCAGAAGACTTAGCGACTACTAAAGACTTTGCCCGCAATTCAGAATATCGACGTGATAGTTCCTTAAGTTGTTCAATCGTCTGAGCATGGAGAACTATCCTGAAAGCCATCTATTATAAGTTTCACTGCTTGCGCTTCATCCACTTCAGCACGAGCAGCTATTTCTTGCATCTGTAGTATGCACCCAATTATGGAGATTTTGCCTGGTACATACACATTTGCCTTCAATTGAGTTATTATTTCTGCCATAGTGTAGTCATATCCGAAGGTTTTCAAAAAATTGTTTCTAAATCCGGCATAGTTCGCAGAACGGTCAACACGTAAGAAAAGTTCTCCCTCTGATGCTGGTTTCATCAAAAGTCGTATGCAGCGAAGTTTAAAACCGTCGGCATCATTTACTGCGTCACAAGCACGTTCAAAATCTGTTAATCCTTTTTTTGCATCACATGACTCAGCTTCTGCAAATGGAACAACACTGCGTACGATGTCCCGCGTATCACCACCAGCATTGCCAAGACTTTGTGAAAGCTCGGCCAACAATTTCTTCTCCTGAGCAATTCTTATAGCAGCGTCCAATTCTTTTTCTTCCTTATCAATAATTTGCGTCGTAATTTCCTTTATTTTGGAATTGTTCACCACTGTTGCGTCCAAATCTGATTCAGAAGTATCCATACGATTATGTAGATTATGATTTGATGCAATTATTGATAATTGCCTATAGGTTGCTTTGGTCGGAAAGTCTATTTCATTCTCAGTTAGTAATTTCATCAGACTTTTTTCTTCATTTTGGCGGAAAAAAAATGGTGGCGTCGTCTCGGCGTCACTTGCAGCGTCACTTGCGGCGTCAATTTTTAAAGTTGATAAAAATGTTTTTTTTTAGGCCATGGATTTTAAAAAAATTCAATGTTCTATTGTGTTTGTCGGAACGGAAATGTGCGTAACAGGTAGAAGGAAGCATCTCCGACCCCATAAACTATATATATTCTGAATCAGTATCAGTAGCCGAGTCGATTGAGCCATGTCTGTCTGTCCGTCTGTCCGTCGTCTGTCTGTATGAACACCTGGATCTCAGAAACTATAAGAGCTAGAGTCATCAAATTTTGCGACAACATACGTATATATTGCAGTGTCTCAAAGTTTTTGTAAAATTTGGACACGCCCCTTTCCGCCTCTGAAAATCAGTAATAACTATTTAACAACTACAATATTAGCTCAACAACCAAAGTTGTATATCTTACATGACAAATACCTTGCCACGGGCGTTATGTGAAAATTTCATTTAAATCGGACTATAAATAAGTGAGATATATATACTTAAGCAGACCTAACTTACACAAGCATACCGAGGTTCGAATCTAGCGTCAGACACACAGCATTTTAAACTTTTTTTTAGCATTGTATGGTAACAGAGCAGCTTGCAGCTTTGCCGATAGGCCAAGGAGTGAGGCAATGGCCGAGTGGTTAGAGTGGCGGACGGCAAATTGCAAAGACTGTGAGAGAGTGCGAGTGTTCAACTCCCGGTTTGAGGCGGGTGGAAATCTTCATTTATTAGTTATTTCTTATTTTATTTTATTTTGTTTATTTATTTTATTCCAATAAACGAAAAGAAAAATTACAGTCAAGCGGGCTGTAATATAGCCGCTACAAACAAATAAAATTATTTAATTATTTTCAATAAAAAATAGTTTTTCCTTATTTTGTTTTCATACTATATTATGCAATTAAATTATAATAGTTACAAATAATATTAATTATTTATAAATAAAGTTTACTATTTTTATTATATTTAGCACGCATCAAAAAGACACGAGCCAAAAGTATTTGGCCTGTCATGACTTTGCAAGTTCAATATTATTCTTATTGGATATTGTTATTTTGTTTTGCTCTCAATATTTTGCAACAAGAATGCTAGAACATAACAGCGATCATAAGACTGTGGCGACGCAGCCTCATCGATATGAGCCCGATCTGGCAGCCGGGCACCATCATAAGCAGACGATAGTTCCACCGTTTCACTACAAGCCCTTTAAAAGTTGTGAATGCGAGTGGGACGCCCATACATACATGTCTGCATATCCACATGTATGTATTGGCATCCCACTTCAACACAGTATTGCACGCATGTATGTACAATACAATTAGATTTGGAGTTGCTGTTGTGTACCAACGAAAGAAAACTAAGTTCTAATTACATATATTGCGTACCAAAAACTTAAAAAAACCGGCTACCGCAGCCGCCCCTTTTCAATGTTATTGTGTTTTTAAAATATTTTAATGAAAAACAAAAAATTTCACATGCCGATCACGGTAGCAATCTAAACCCGAACACGGTCACAGTCACAACAAACACATCATTATTGTCCTTACAGTTCGAGACATAATCCACTCAGCCACTGAACAACTCTAGCTCGTTCCAAAAAATCAACAAGAAGCACATGAAATAAATTTTGGTACTCGCTAGAAATGCATACATATACCTATTGCCGTCTCGCTCAGTGTAATGGTTGCGACACTTCTTTTTAAGAACAACTAGCCCCATTATATTTGCAGTAGCCTCCCCTTGGTGTTCCCTAGGTACTGATTATTTTTGATAATCGGTGTAAAATTCAACCGGCGATTCTATTCTGTTATTAACAAACTTTTTGTACGGTATACTAAGATAATCCATGGCCTTATACAGTCAGCACCTGACTGTAGCGTTTGTATTTTTTATATATGTATGTAGGCTAGCAATGCCACTTCTGACGTTGTTGTATGAAATTCTTATTTGTTTCTTTCAATTTCTTTCTTTATTTTAATTTTTAATTAACACTTTTTCTTGTGTCGATCTTCGATAACGATTACCTTAACTCTTGTTCTATCGTTCTAATTACACGATGAATCCAAAATATATGAACAACTATCGGAACTTCTTAACATATCTTTAAACATCGATTAATTGTTAACTTCGATAAAGCTTACTCGTATATAATATAAATATAATAATATAGATATAATGCTACAATAGAAAACATTTGTCAAAACAAACTAGATTGCTAAACAATTTAAAAGTGTAACAGAGAAGTTTAGTTTCCTCAAAACGATCTGCATCACCACCACGCTGGAAGGCCTTTCAACGCTGGACAAATTAACTTGTGAGTAACCCACAACAATTGTGCATGTCCTTTAGGCTTGTGATCTATGTAAATTTTATATTCTCTTAAATGATCTGCTGATCCTTTTTTTGATCACGTAAATCACAATTTAAAAATGACAAAAAAAAAATTAAAACGAAACAATGTAAAAAACTGTTTCAAACCAGCATTAAATGTGTAGTGGCTTTATATTATTCCTACACTTTCTTAAGCGCACTTTTCAACAATTTTACCCTGTAAAAACAACAGAATGAAACAAATCGTATATTATAAACACAATTAAATACCCAAAAGAGTTACACATTGATATACACAATTAAAGAAAAAAAAACACAATAATGTTTAAGAAAAAATCCATCAAGTTTTCAACCAAATGTGAATGTAAACTTAAACTCTATAAATTGTAAACCTCATTTTAACGCCATTTAAATAAATAATATAAGAAAATACAACCCTTTTTCAAAACATAATCACTAAGATATATCCATAAATTCGTAACCAATCGAAATATTATATCTTTCCAAATAGTTACGCAAACTCTTGTAAACTGTGAAATATTTACATTGATAATATTAATGCCGATCAATATGTCAAACAATTTTCTGCCCCTTTGCTATAGGAATAAAACATGAACATAGAAATGAGCATAATGATGTGCTAATTTTTTTCAAGTAATCGGATGGTTTTAGGGTATCTTCGGATACAATAATTTTTTTTGAAGATTATGGTAGGGTGGGTAAAGACAGCGTGGTCGCACAACACCTTTGACCCAACAAATGTTGTATATTGCATTCCGAATTTTTTGTATTTATTGGAATCTACAACAGTTTTGTTTCGCTAGTTACACCCCTTTTGTATTTCTTGGAGTAAGCCTCCCTTTTAGTTTCTGTTAGCAATCCTAAATAATAAAGTTGTGTAGATGTGGAGAAGGAATATGGCAAAAACCCACCCCACGCCAAAGAGCTACGGCACAAGAGGATTCCGTCCGCTATCATTCCAGATCCGATTGACGAATATTAAAGTTCGAAATTGATACCCTGTGAGGTTTGGCACTAATTCATGATTCGCACTTCGACCATTATAATTATTCCGCAAGGAGATATGACGTTTCAAACGACAACTCCGCGCGGAGATATGTCGGGTTTGGGGTAACCAAATAAGTCCGCGTGACATATCTCCGCCGATTTGTAGGTTGTTTTGGGCCCTAGTAGAAATGAATTCTGCCCGGCGGTTTGATATTTATTTTTAAGGGCCAGTCTAGTACATACATACATGTATCGTCGTTTTTAGTTCGGCGGAGATATGACGTTTAGAAAACGTCATATATCCGCAGGGAATAATGTTGTTCTAAAGCGAAATTTTTGGGTATTTTCCAATTTAAAATACCCATGGAATTTCCAGGCTGTGGTGTTGAAATGGATTTCAATACCCAACAAGTTGTGAGAATTTTTGCGCGACTGAATAGAAGCACATATTTGATTTTTGCTATCTATTGTTGCACCACCAACCATCGAGATAGCTACAGATTTTGGCTCCCACTTGAGCCGTAACATCTGTGCCATACTCTCAGACATCAAATTGATTTGGGAGCCAGTATCAAGTCAGACTCGTGCAGGATGCAATTGACCAAATCTATCTTTTACATTAACAACAGCTGTGGCGAGAAAACTTCGTTCATTGTTTGCATTTGTCTGATATAGTCCCTTGCAGTATGGTTACCTCACCTTGAGCAGGAGTAGTACCTGTGAAGCAAAGAATGGTGAGGCTTCGACCAAATTCAACATTTTGATGCCTTACATTTTGACACCAAATGCCCCACAACCGAAATATGTAGACACAAGTTTTGTGTTTTGACGAATTCAAAACGCTGCATAATTGATATTGCAGCAAACGATGGACACGAATCAATATTGTGTGTTTCTGACATGCAGAAGACGCACACAGATGATGCTGAACGCCCTCCATTAGCACAAGCAAAGGCTGCTCTTCGAAACGAGATTTGGTAACATAATCTACCTTTGCCATGATCATGTGAATTATCATTGCATTAGCAATGCTTTTGTCGTTATCTAAGTACGACAACGAATCATAAATAGCAGACACCGTATCTATGATCGGCCTCAAACTCGATGCAGATGGTTTTGTCATACTAGGTATATCAAACAACTGCGAAACTGTATCAAAGAATATAAGACATGTGTTGTCATATACTGCTTTGAGACTAGCGAGGGCCTTTGGATAGTAACAATCCGTTAATTGGTACGGCTAAACTACCTTCAATGCTTCATCTGACAAACACTAAACTAAGTGATTGAATTTTTCGACGATTGATAAGGAATTGACATCATCGACTAAACTTTTAAACAGGCACATACAATTTTTGTACCCCGAATGTTTGCCACTAAATTTTGGAAAACGCATTTTCGGCAACTGAGATCGCTGGCTCGAAACTGCGCAACAATCATGCTCAGTTCTTGGCCCTGAAGTCGGATTGGATGCGTAAACGTTCAATGCCCTTGTGACGACACCCATGTCCTCTAATGGCCCTCTAGAATCATTAAGAAGGCCATAATTATCCAGCTCAGTCTGTAAATCCAATGCCTTTTGTATATAACCTTCAAAAAAAATCTATTCAGCACGCTAACTCTGTTTTATCAGACGAAATGGTCTTCGCTTTAATTGCTGTTTGCATATGAGAAATATCAGCACTAAGTTTGTCAAATCTTTGCAAGCACAGTGATAATTTTGCAGTTGTCTTGCTGATTTTTGGCTTTTCGCTTGTTACGGTCTTTAATAAAAATCAACAAAAAATAAATGTCTCAAACTTTGTGAGCTACCCTCGCACCGATGCTGACTACACAAGCGCAACCTATGCGTTGTGTGAGCAAACAAACGAAAATTATCCAAGTGATCCGAAGTAAGGCAGGCTAAACTTTTGCTGTAACTACGTTTGTAGGCAGCAATGTAAAATACGGGGTGCGGGGCCTGCAATGCACCGAGAGAATATATGCACACACACTGTAAGTGGTATGTATGTATATCAAACAAACGAAAAGAGAAACAAGACAAAACCAGTAAGAAAAGCCACAGTCGCGCAGCACTCGACAATGGGATACCCTTCGACCTATGTTTCGGTGTAGTTTAATTTGTTGAATTCATACATATATACATATACAAATGTTTTAAAATTTTTCCCGACAGATGGCGCTCGCATTTCGCGCTGGCCCACCTCCCTTGTTAGCTGACACAAGCACTTGGTTTTATGATCATACTTTCTTAAATAAATTCTGTGTTTATTGTCCGATCAGATTAAAATTTGGAGAATACGTAGTTATTTCATTGAGATTAGCATATATTAAAGTCAAAATATTGTATCTTTCAAACAGCGCTTACAAATTAAATTCAAAAATTAAATTATTGATTTTTGGGGCGGTGGGCATGGCACCCAACATTTGAAATAAACTTGATCTGCGCCGAGTACATAGCAACCTTCATTCCAAATTTGGTGTCTCTAGCATTTATAATAGCTGAGATCTGTGTGTTCATCTGGTCAGACAGACATCCGGACAGACAGACGGACATGGCTCAATCGACTCGGCTAGTGATCCTGAGCAAGAATATATCTACTTTTGTAACGACTCGTACAGGAAAATTGTCCCAATGGTGGTTGTGACCTTCCACAAGTGTAAGATTCAAACAGGCGGGAGAGATCTTCTTGACCGTGCTCATTCGGAGGGAAAGGGGTGGTTCTTGCCTGCTGAAGGTTACGAGTACATAAAGTTTAAATAAGATCTCTTGTGAAAGCTAAACCTTCAAAAACAAACACGAAGACTATTAGGCCCTATCAAAGCAGGTAAACAATAGAAAACTTCGTGAACGAAACACATAGTTTAATACGACTAAAGCGTCGCATAAGGAAGCAGATGTTGTTGCATCCTTGCGCTCTAAACCCACCCAACCATGATCTTCAGGCGCGATGTTGTGAAGATCCCAAAAAAAAATTAACTATGTACTCAAGTTACCATGTCTACAGGAACAATAATTATTTTAACAACACATTCTTTTCAATTTCAAATTTCACATATTTTATTATAAACTTCTTTCTTAATAATATTCCTCATTTTAGTGCATATTCATTTACAAGTTTTTCGGTATTTAATTTCTATTTAAATTTTTTTCTCAATTTTCTTTCAGTTATTATTATTTTTCAGCTAAATTTCACTACAGTGCCTCCTAATTTCTCTCAGTGTAAGATAACAATACTTTATTCATATCTAATTATCTTTCTATCCAAACCCAATCAACATTCGTTAAGGTCTTTCTAGGGTTAAGCAAACACGTTGACCTATCTTAATATTTTTGCCGTGACTGTAATTCTTTTTCTTTTGTTTCTCTGGGTTGTTGTTGGTGATGCGTAACAATTTATTTGTAAGCTAAACTAAAACAGGCAAATGCATGAGTGGGTGCGAATGTACACCTGTAAGATCAGCAACCACTGAGCTTACGAACAGAGCGCATAAACAGAGCGCGCACGCTGCTTACAGCAGTACATACGCACAAATTCTGCACTCGTATGTAATTATGTATGTATGTCTATGCCAAAGCATAAACGGATATGTAACAAAAGCAGACAGACCGAAAATTGTGCATAAAAAGTTAAATACAGTTATGTATATATATGTATATATATAGGTACTGGCGCACATACATATGTACACATGGTGGACAATATGTTTGCACATACATATGTATGTATATATATACACGCACAAATGTTTAGTTCTAACGAGGAGCAAAATTATTAATTAGTTAAAACCGGCAAAATGAAATGCAAATATATATAAATAATATGTTTGTTCAGCGCTTACATGTCTTACTCCTCGATGAAAGGCCTTCCAACGATGGTATTTTATTTTTGTTTGTTGCTAAATTTTTATAGTTTATTATATATATTAATTTTCACTTGGGCTTAGCGCAATTTTACTAAGGTGCATATATGTATGCACATTTTATATATGAATACACAGTTTTCGTTCTTTTTGCACGTTTTTTTTTTTGGGGGGGAGCAATTTGAAAATTAAATTGTAATACACAACAACAACATATAGCCCTTTGAATCACTAGATTTTCCTATTGGTCACTGACACTAACCTTTTCAAAAGGTTACTCCCTAGAAAAAATATTTAACGCACAGCATGGGCGAGCAAAAAAAAATATTTCGACCGCAAACTAATGTAATATTAGTAAAAAAAATATTTCGGCAACGCGATGATCGGCCTCTCTTTGTGGCTACGGCGACGAAACTACTCTAGCGCTGTCAAGCGCGAGTTCTATTCTCCTTGTCTCCGCTTTGCCCTCTTCGTTTATGCCCTTCCGAGGGGCGCTCGAAAAGTTTCTCGTGCTGAGATTATTCGAAGCTGCGCACACCAATTGCAAATGATTTTTGCTGATGCAATGTGGCCAGCTGGGGGGGCACGGGGGTTCAAGAGGTTAACCTCCTGGGTTTTCTGGCACTGGGCAGAGAGTGACAAAATTAGCAAAGAAGAAATTACAAAATACGGGTGCTAGTAATTACCATGAACTATGCTGCCTTATGAGCGGGGGTTGCTTGGTTCGTCCGATCGCTACAAGACTGAATGTCTCGCGATTTCGGGCCCGCGTGCATTGGTTGCACGTGGAGGTGGATGCGTGCCGTAAGATGCACGAAAATAATATCGTGGGTGCAATATGATGCACGGAAATTAGTTTTCACTTTGTCGATTCTCGCGCTGCTCGGCTCTTTTAATACTTTATGCAGTCAGACTGCAGATTAAGCAGACGGCGCGGTTAAATGCTCTCACGTGGTGCAAGACGGGCAACCAGACGTGGAGAGGACACTAGCGATAGGTTAAAAGAGAGAGAGTCGTTCTCGCAGGGGTCTTTTATAGCCTAATTTTTGGGACAAGTTCGTATGAAGTTGGCTGCGCTAATACGCTCTAAGCGCATAAGCTACATTTACGGGATGCAAGAGAGGGGTATCTGAGCATGAAGCTACGAATGAGCAGACTCAATGGGCAGAAGGAAATAACGGATATGAAATGTTGCGTTGATCTGGCGAAGCCTGTTGCTAACGTGTATGTTGCGAAGTTCGGTGCAATGTTGCTGAACTTAGAAAATGTTGCATAGGTAAAGAATGGTGCGAATCCTAACTAAATAATGCAAAGTTTGACAAATGTTGCTATTGCTGATGTTAAGAGCATCGACGAAGTTTGCAGCAACAAATGCGACCATTACACTTTATGGGGTCTGCCACGCCTCCTTCTGCCTGTTACATACATTTGCTCAAAGTTAGTATACCCTTTTATGACCATTATCAATGGTCGAAGAGTATAACGAGAATCAAAAAAACGTTTTCTGTGCTCCGTTTGTAGACAGCAATATAATATGCGGTGTGCGGGGTGACGAAATGCAAGCAGCGCCAAATGCAAGCGAAATCGAAACAACGAAAATATGTGAGTTCAAAGGAAGGTTCGAGGTGAACAAACGCAACGACAAAAGTAAGTGTATATATGCAAAGGCCAACACATACGTTTGTATGTAGTTTATGTATTCACAGATCTTCTAAGTTAGCGGTCAATGTGTAAATATGTGCGCTAACCGAAGATCGGAATGAGATAATTTGCATTTACACACACACTCAATTATTAAATTCAACAAATATGTAAGACACCGATTTTATATTTTCATGTAAGATAAATATTGCCGTTTTTGTTTATTATTATTTATTATCATGCGAATAATAATTTGTTAGTGAATACTAAGCTTCATATGTATGTTAACTTTTATATATTTTTGTAATATTTATTGAAATATAAGTTAACAGTAGTACATATTAGATTGTACAAATAATAGTTTTCTTCAGTTCACTTAGTTCTACTTTAACAAACTTGACCGATCGACGTCTTTATTTTAAAAAGCAAACCGACTTGTCTGACTTTTACAACTTTTCTTCCGCGACTCTACGTCAACTTTATCAACGACTTAATCAACGACTCTCTCGTTCGACTTCTTGACTTCAACTCTTACAACTGACTGTTCGATTATTCTTTATTACTGCAACTCTGGCTCTATCGATAGGCGCCTACAGCGTTGCGACCCGTACCCTCACGCTGCCATCACATCTATTGTTTACATTCGGCCATCCTGCTCATCATCGTCTGTCCCAGACGATAAGTCATCCTCGTTGTTCTCAGCATACTTCCATAGCTTCATGTTATCAGTTTGTAGATTCTCTGCAAGACGCTCGTTCTCCAACTTCTGTGTATCCAGCTCTTGATTGACTAATTCAAGTCTTTTCTCCAACTGCGTCTTTTTCTTGTGCTCCGTTTTATACTGCTCTTGCAGCTCTGTTGGATGTGAATGGGCAGTTTGAAGCTCCAGTCGGATATGTTTCTGCTTGTCAAGCTGTCGCGCACGCATGCATAGCTCTTCTTTGGCACTCTCCAATTGTTCTTTCAGCTGAATTCTATTCTCCTCCCCTCGGGATTTCTCCACTGCCAACTGTAGCATTTTACGTAGAAATATTTTAGTATTTCATCACCAGCGGATGGTCAGTACATTACAGCACTGCACGCGATAAAACCGGCTAGGCTTCGGGTGAGAGAAGTGGGGGGGATCATCTGATTTGGGTGCTATATGTAAATGCTGGCTGAGTCTACAGGGAATTTATTTGACTTCGCGTGCTTGTAGGAGATAGATAGGCTTAAGTGCATCTGATAAGGGAAGAAGTAGAGAAGAGGGAAAGGGAAAGAACATAAACATAGCTAAAACTTCAAGTCGATCGTGCTTGCTTGCTGGTGGTGTTTTCCAGCTGATTAGCTTGCCCGCCCTACCTTGACCATTTCATCCGTTTTTGTTTTGTCTTCAGTCTTAAATGGTCCCTACGATCGAGTCGATGGATTAGTACCCTACCTTGTTTTCACGGAGCATGACCGTATTATAAAAAGACTCTAGCACAAGTTCATTTCAGTAATTGACATTTATTAATAATACTTATTATATCTATACCTAGCAAAATGCATTTTTAAACAATTAAATAATATTATCAAAGCAGTGGGAGAATGGAGGAATAGTATGGCATTTTATAAAAAAAACATGTGCAATATAATATTAGTATTTAAAAGTTTAAAAGCAATATAAACAAATATATATAATATAATAGTTTAATTTGTATTCATTCTTTGTTTAAGTAAGGGTATTCAGTATTCTCATACTAGAGCATACTAACAAATGAGCAACCAAAGGCAAAATTGCGAATAACGATAGACGTGAAAAATAACTGAACGCATGAAGAAGACTGAAGACTCACTCAAGAGAGCATTTCGTATTCTTTTATTCTTTCTTTCTCTAAGAGCTCGCCGTTCAAGAGAACGATCAAAGTGCGAGTAGCTTCGCGCGTGCTTTATGCGTTAGATTCGTCTGATCGGTGTAAGTTTTTAATAGAAGTATCGGTCACTTACCCCGTTTGCCGCTGTCCATCGACGAAAACGCTTTCGGCGAAGATGCTGCAAAAGAGATTTTTTTGGGTTCTGCAACGGTTGGACAGTGGGTCAAACCATGCCTTTTCTGCGCACTTTATGTCTTATTTTACACTTTCGCTGCTTATTTGTTTATCTTGATATTAGTTTCTGTTTTATTTCATTATTTTCACAAAACTGTTATTAGGTTTAATTATTTATATTTCGTTTTATTTTTCTTTTTGATTACTTTTCACTCCATTCTCATTCTCTCACAATTATAATTCTTTTTTGAGTTAACTGCACTTCAAATTAGCAATCAATTAAAATAACATAATAATAAAAAATAATACAAAAAAAATATACGAATTTGGGCAACTTGGGAATTTCATAGATAGCGGGGAACAAAGGTCGCTTCTCTCTCGGTTGCCTTGCACCTTGCGCTTTAAGCACTTTCTGCTGCCTTGCACCTTGCGCTTTACACACTTTCTGCCTATACTGCCAACATCTCTTTTTTTTATTGTATAAGGCAAGTCACTGTACTCCACTTTACTTGCATTAGCATTGGCGGTCAGAGATTTAAACCAGCTAAGCTCCACACACAAAAAAAATTATTCGCCTACAGCCTGGGCCAGCTGGGCTTCTGCCCGCTCCGCGTCTCTCGAAACAACTGAGATCTTGTTGCTCGAAGCGGAGAGAGGTGTAATGTAAGATCTTGCAGAGAACAGCTGTTTGCAAGCCAATCTTGCAAACTCAGCAACTAGATATAAAGATAAGAAGAGGGGAATAATGAGGAAACCTCCACTTCTCATGGTATTTCCTTGCAACTGGAAAAACTGCTATATATAATTACCTGATATATATATATATATATGAAAATATATATAGTAATAATTTTTGATGAAGGCTGCTCAGGCTTGCTCGTACTTTTGGTTCCGCAGAACGATCTGTCCGGTATAAGGAATGAGTGGGTAGTAAGCAGAGCCAAGGCTTGACCTATCCAGGAAACCCCTACTATGTTGGCAATGAAACAATTTTTTTATCGATACCCAATAACATGAAAATCAATTCCTTTTTATTTTAATATTTTTTTTTTTTTCGTTCGCTAAAACAACAAGGAGCAATGAGTTTTGTTTTGTTTTAAATATATATATTTTGGCTATTTTTGATAGGCTTTAACTTGCTACTATTCTAAATCGTCGTCGTATACTACTTTTTTTTTTTAAATATATTTTCTTTTATCTTTATTTTTATTAAGTCTTACGGGGAAAATCCAATATCCCCTTTGTGTCCTTTTTATCTATTAATTCTGCCCATTTAAGGCGCGCCGGCTAACTAACTATAGTTAGCGTTATCTATTTTGATTTATTTTATGTTAAATCTGTTTTTTTTTTTAAAACCATGCCCTCCCCCGGGATTCGAACCCGGAACCCCTGTATAAAAGTCCAACCCCTCAGACGACTCATCTACAGGGGTCGGCCGTCTACTACTAAAACTAAAACCAAAGTGTTGCCTCCTACTGTTGCATACTTTTAGGTGTAGCTCAGAATTATTTGGAGTGACAAG
>JAEIFQ010000685.1:0-11875 GCA_018904025.1 Zaprionus vittiger | reverse complement strand
ATATACATATACAAAACAAGCACGAGCACACTCGACTGTGATACACCCGCTACCCACCTGACCAAAACGATTTCTTAATTTGGGCGTTGATAGTTATTGTGTTAGTCAAAAATGAGCTGTGCTTTATGTATATTATGCTTGAAATTCGGTTTTTATTTACGGGGGCAGAAAGGGGCGTGGTTAAATTCTAAAACCAACTTCATCTGCGTGTATTTATAACACATATTGACAACAAGTTTGGTAGCCCTAGCTATTATAATCTCTGAGAACTAGGTTTTCATACGGACGGACGGACAGACTGACAGCTATATCGACTCGCCTGATAATGCTGACTAAGAATATATGGAATATAGTTTGTGTTGTCTGCCACTCCTAGCGGGTATAAAAAGATATCATAATCTTTTTTAATCAATAATAAAATTAACATTTTTGTATATTGTATATCGAATAACTGTAAAACGAATTATATTGATTAAACAACAAACGATGGTTATCTTTCTTTATGCATGTCATACATTTAATTGCTTGCGCCCTTTCTTTGTCTTCTCTTCTCTATCACTCTCTTGATGCGTATGGTTTTTTATCTTGTTATCGATACTGTATGAGTGGATTTTCAATTCGACACTTTACGAAGTC
Organism: Zaprionus vittiger; assembly: GCA_018904025.1. Taxonomy (NCBI): domain Eukaryota; kingdom Metazoa; phylum Arthropoda; class Insecta; order Diptera; family Drosophilidae; genus Zaprionus; species Zaprionus vittiger. The sequence goes on along the minus strand of JAEIFQ010000685.1, from coordinate 11,239 downwards.
ACGACTGTAAGATTAATTTAAATATCGATATTTGTCGTAGTTTCATGTCGTGCATTTATCAAGCAGCAGCAGAAGTTGAAAAGCTAATTGAAAATTTAATCAAAAAAATGGCCAAAATACTTCAGAAATATAATAAGTTCTCCATAAAAAGAGCTGGAACAGTACGCGGCCAACCCGGTTTCGTGTGTACTTTGTATCAACAGTGATCTGCACCTATCGATGGGCCCGTATGGCTTGGGCGACTTCAAAAATGCGCTGTACGACCGCGTCATCAGCACCAAAGTCGGAATATACAATGCCAATCTGAATGGAATTGTGATCGGAATAAAGAACATAAAGGCGCTGGGGCAAACTGCTGCTATGCGTGGCGAGGATCCTGCCTTGCATGTGAATGTAAATGCTGATTGCTTTGTACTCAGACCACGAGTGGGTGCGGTGCTCCATGGCGTTGTGCGATACATCTCCAAGCATCAAATCAGTGTCATCATCTACAGAGTCTTCAATGTGATCATAAGGTTTACAAATGAAAGGAAAGCAGTGAGAGGCATTGCCATGGAACAGGAAATTATGTTTCAAATCAAGGAATTTGATTTTAGCAACGGCATGCCCTACATTGAGGGCGAAATATTTCGATGAGTTTTAAGCTCATGAGAATTACTCAAAATAAATCGGTAAATTATCGAAATGAAATTGAAAATTTGTCTTAGTTTGCCTTCCTGGCGCCTTTTCCCAGTGGACCAATCGGATCGTGCTTTATTCATTTGCATTCGCTGGGCTAAAAAGGGATAAAATCGTCGTCGCCAATTACCGCTGAATTTTAACTAATTGTCGGCACCTTCAAGCGTCTCTGGGCGTCCCCGATTAGTCTGAGCCACAATGCAGCCAAAATTTGACAGATCATTGGGTGGCGGAAGACGAAGAAGAAGACGCACCAGAAGCGCAGCTCAACTATGATGTGTGTATGGGTTTTTCTTTTTGGAAATCGAATCACTTTTGTAGGGCGCAACGAAGATTTCCCTTTAATGGAGACGACGCGACGCCTGTTGCGGCCGTCGATCTTCGGTGATTAAAGCTTTGCCAGAGATGAGTTGGATAATCAAGTCCGAAATGAATAAACAAAGTCGAATTTGTGATTCCATTTGTAACAGTTTCGAGTATTCTTATCGTTTATAAGGTTAGTGGATGCTAAAAGAAAAGTGGGAGAATGATAGAAAGCTGTTTGACCATTGTGAATGCTATGGCGTCACTTGAGAGAACTATACAGATGATAACTGAGGTTAGCAGAAATTGATTAAAAACCTGAGCAAATGAAGAATGGAAGGCTTGCCTAAGGTCTTCTACATATTGTTAAGTTATATGTTATTACGTTAACTCTTATGGTAGTAGGTATCACCTCAGTCAATACACTATTGTTAGTTGATGAAGTCAACGATAATCCTGTCACTATCGTTTGAGAATGCTAAGTGAACGGATTGAATTTTGTGGGAAAACGTTAAATAAATTAAATTAAAACAATAAAGTATTATCCCCACAATATGTACATAGGTATTTTCTTATTCCTCTGTGCTTATATTTTGACCGATAACTGAGGAATCCGAACGAACTCTATGTAGGTATATAACTCTTGCAAGTAAAGCAAGCCTATCCATCGTTTATTTTTACTATCGGCTAACTTATGAATGCAAATTGGGTAGGAGCAAAATGATGATCAAAGAAAATCCAATCTCTTGTTACATGAGCAATATTTATGAGATTTCATTTCTTTTTTTGGGAAGCGACAAGAAAATCCAAAAGAGTTTGGTGTTTTTTGAGCTTAACTTTCTTTGATATTTTCCGGTTTAGTTCAATATTTTTGATTTCTGCAGTAGCAGAGAGGCAAAATAGTTTCTTTGGCAAAGTTTATGTGCCACTTTCAAAGATTCACTGGCTAAGCTTTTGCATTTTGCATGCATTGAACAGGCCGAGAATTGATATATGCATATGTATGTCTATACAGTACTATACATACATATGTACTTACATACATAAGTATGTATGTACGACTGCCTGGCTGGCTGTCTGTATGTGTACTTATGCTCTTGCTTGTATGTTGTTATCGACTCTAATTAATTTTTTTAAATATCCGAATTATATTCTTTATTTTCGTTTTTGGCTCGTTCAAGTTGCGAAAAGTCTGCGCATAGCTCTCACATAAGGAGCAAAGCGGAGTTGAAGCCCGAGCTGCGAAACTTTGGTCAACAGACACAACGCTGTCGGAGGAGAGACTGACGGACAGACAGACACTGTTTGACTTCTGCTCAAAGTGCTGCCCGATGAAGAGGAGGGGGAGGCGGACTCCTGCAGCCAGCTCTGATTTGGAAGTAGGAATGGTGTGAATGGAGGGGAAGAGAAGAAACGCGAGGGAAAAATTCACAAAATATTGGGAAGAAGGGTGAAAGAGAAGAAAGGAGAAAGAGAGAAACAGATATGCAAATAGATTAAAAGAGAACTGTAGAGATTTATTTTGCGCTCAAAGGTGGGTGACCTCTGTGATCTTTTCTTTATGTAGCAGGTGAATTGAACAGAATTTTTTCACAAATTTGGTCATTTTTAGCTGAGCTTACCTGGAAGTATTGAATGCATGCAAAATATTCTCAGAAATGTGGCTTGTTTCTATTATTATAGGATATAAGAACCTGCAAGGGTATAGAACCTTCGGCATGCCGAAAATAGCTTTCGTTCTTGTTTATGTTAAGAATCGTTTTATCATAATGGTTTTATGGACATAACACAGTCACAGTTCTGACTGCTCAGGCTTTTTTTTTTGGCTTTTAGTCAAGCCTCCCGGCTTCTACTTTACCTAATTAAGAGAATAACCATGGAGGGCGGACGAGTTCGATGCGTTGATTCCTGTGGTGTTTTTGTGGGGGAGAGCCAATTCCCCTGGAGTTGAAGACTTTGGTTCTTTTTTATTAACCTTCTTTATTCGATCAATTCTAAACAGCCGCCGGCGATTATGCCACTGCACTATGGGGCATTTGACCAGTTTTTTTACAAAAATGTGTTTTTTCACAAGTATGCAATTTTGCAGTATTTTAGTATAACGTATAAGGAATATATCAAACTATCTCTTACACCCTGTTAATGTTAACTTAACAGTCTACTGTTAAAATAAACAGTCGCAGTTAAAGTCAGCGTTTGCAAGCGAACAGAACTTGGCCTCATTGCGCTCAATTTTGAAGTGGTGCTTTAAATTCCTCAGTTTTTAAAGAGCCAAGGTAAAACTTTCAAAATTGAAATGGCGTTGTCATAAATAGCCAAGGTAAAACTTTCAAAATTTAAATGGCGTTGTCATAAATATTTTGATTATTTAGTGCGTGTATTTATAATAATTTGTACATTTAGCGAGTGGTGCTTACATGTAGTTTTATGGTTCGATCCGATTGAAATTTCGAGAAAAGTAGATATAACTATCACTTTTACTATATGTTAAAGTTAGAAAGTTATATATTTTTTACGACGCTTACAAATCGAGTTAAAATACTAAATTAGTGATTTGCGGGGGCGGTGGGCGTGGCATCCAATATAGGAATATATAGGAACCTTCATTCCAAATTTGGTTTCTCTAGCGTTTATAATAGCTGAGATCTATGTGTTCATCTGGTGAGACGGACATCCACACATTCGGACAGATAGACGGACATAGCTCAATCGACTCGGCTAGTGATCCTGAGCAAGAATATACATATATACTTTATGGGGTCTCCCACGCCTCCTTCTGCCTGTTATATACATTTGCACAAAGTAAGTATACCCTTTTTTGACCATTTTCAATGGTCGAAGGGTATAAAAACAAAAACACACAAGTCCGAAAACTCCTAGAAATAAAACCTAATGTCCGTTCAGTCCGAAAAAAATTATATAAATAAAAATAATAATAAAAAGAAAATAAAAAAATTTAAGGACCAATCACATTTATCAGCGGTCGTCCGTTTGCGGGTATAAATTTGATCATGAAGGGATCGGCCCATACCCGACAAAAACTTAGTTGTTTAATAAAACGAATTTTTTTTGTTCTAGGTATTTTTTTATCCTAATGTTTTTGCCATCAGTAATGGCATCCATGGATATCACAAGTTACACCGACGCGTATACTATAACAATTTATAAAGGAGAAGGGAAATTAAAAATGTCATCTATAAATCTTATTCACATTATCAACATGCAACAAATCGAAAACGAACTTCTAAAAATACGGGAGCACACAGTAAATGACCTAAGAAATAGCTACGTACTTATACCACACTTTAACCCATGAAATAGTCCAAACACTCTCAGCATTAGGCACTCTTGCTTCATCATTCAAAAATAGATAAGCCAGATCAATCAATTGGATTGGATCAGCTTGGAAATATTTTGCAGGAAACTCTGCTCATGCTGATTTAGTAATGATCGAAAACAATCTTAACGACCTAATTTCAAACATTTATAAACATAACATAAACATTTATAAATAACGAACTACAGAACAGAATTAACAGAATATATTTAACAAAAATTTCAAATATGTTGGCAAATTCAAAAAAACGTGAAGGTTTTTTTAATAATGAAATAGCAACAAGTTTACAGAATCAGGTTAGATTAATGAAGGAAGAAAAAGTAAACATTAAATACGCCATTCAGTGGGCAAAACTAAATATTATAAACACATTACTTTTAAATGAAATATAAATTGCAGAAGTCCGCAATATAACTAACAATAACATAACTCAACATCTGATGGGCACATACTAAGTGCACTTCTGGAATGACACAATTAATATAAAAGGCAAAGAATTTAATAATAAACAAACAACAAATATCAAACCGGGAGTACCACTTATACAGATGACTCCAAAAGTAGCCAACCGACTACAAATGTTATCTCTAAAAGCACTAGAAACTCTCCATTTAAAAAAAAACACATAACACCTAAATGAATTGAAAACGCACTCTATGACAAATCGCTTAGCCATATTCACCCTTATTTGCGCCATAATTATCATTTTTTCTACTGCAAAATTCTTCTGTCGACCAAAAGAGAAAATAATTTTACAAATACAAGAAAAAACTCCACAAAAACTAAATAATACAACCCCGATGAATACAATAATATCACAACCTTAAAAGATCTATCAAGAATTTAACAATATTCCAACTTTCAAAACTGCTCGAGAACTAGCAAGATTTTGAGGAGGGAGAGTTAACTACAAAATATATAAAACCATTAACTAGAATTGCAACAGCTAACTAATCAATAAATAATAAAAATTAAAGCTAATAACAATAAATACAGTAAATTAATTTATATATACATATACAAAACAAGCACGAGCACACTCGACTGTGATACACCCGCTACCCACCTGACCAAAACGATTTCTTAATTTGGGCGTTGATAGTTATTGTGTTAGTCAAAAATGAGCTGTGCTTTATGTATATTATGCTTGAAATTCGGTTTTTATTTACGGGGGCAGAAAGGGGCGTGGTTAAATTCTAAAACCAACTTCATCTGCGTGTATTTATAACACATATTGACAACAAGTTTTGTAGCCCTAGCTATTATAATCTCTGAGAACTAGGTTTTCATACGGACGGACGGACAGACTGACAGCTATATCGACTCGCCTGATAATGCTGACTAAGAATATATGGAATATAGTTTGTGTTGTCTGCCACTCCTAGCGGGTATAAAAAGATATCATAATCTTTTTTAATCAATAATAAAATTAACATTTTTTGTATATTGTATATCGAATAACTGTAAAACGAATTATATTGATTAAACAACAAACGATGGTTATCTTTCTTTATGCATGTCATACATTTAATTGCTTGCGCCCTTTCTTTGTCTTCTCTTCTCTATCACTCTCTTGATGCGTATGGTTTTTTATCTTGTTATCGATACTGTATGAGTGGATTTTCAATTCGACACTTTACGAAGTCACGACTGTAAGATTAATTTAAATATCGATATTTGTCGTAGTTTCATGTCGTGCATTTATCAAGCAGCAGCAGAAGTTGAAAAGCTAATTGAAAATTTAATCAAAAAAATGGCCAAAATACTTCAGAAATATAATAAGTTCTCCATAAAAGAGCTGGAACAGTACGCGGCCAACCCGGTTTCGTGTGTACTTTGTATCAACAGTGATCTGCACCTATCGATGGGCCCGTATGGCTTGGGCGACTTCAAAAATGCGCTGTACGACCGCGTCATCAGCACCAAAGTCGGAATATACAATGCCAATCTGAATGGAATTGTGATCGGAATAAAGAACATAAAGGCGCTGGGGCAAACTGCTGCTATGCGTGGCGAGGATCCTGCCTTGCATGTGAATGTAAATGCTGATTGCTTTGTACTCAGACCACGAGTGGGTGCGGTGCTCCATGGCGTTGTGCGATACATCTCCAAGCATCAAATCAGTGTCATCATCTACAGAGTCTTCAATGTGATCATAAGGTTTACAAATGAAAGGAAAGCAGTGAGAGGCATTGCCATGGAACAGGAAATTATGTTTCAAATCAAGGAATTTGATTTTAGCAACGGCATGCCCTACATTGAGGGCGAAATATTTCGATGAGTTTTAAGCTCATGAGAATTACTCAAAATAAATCGGTAAATTATCGAAATGAAATTGAAAATTTGTCTTAGTTTGCCTTCCTGGCGCCTTTTCCCAGTGGACCAATCGGATCGTGCTTTATTCATTTGCATTCGCTGGGCTAAAAAGGGATAAAATCGTCGTCGCCAATTACCGCTGAATTTTAACTAATTGTCGGCACCTTCAAGCGTCTCTGGGCGTCCCCGATTAGTCTGAGCCACAATGCAGCCAAAATTTGACAGATCATTGGGTGGCGGAAGATGATGTGTGTATGGGTTTTTCTTTTTGGAAATCGAATCACTTTTGTAGGGCGCAACGAAGATTTCCCTTTAATGGAGACGACGCGACGCCTGTTGCGGCCGTCGATCTTCGGTGATTAAAGCTTTGCCAGAGATGAGTTGGATAATCAAGTCCGAAATGAATAAACAAAGTCGAATTTGTGATTCCATTTGTAACAGTTTCGAGTATTCTTATCGTTTATAAGGTTAGTGGATGCTAAAAGAAAAGTGGGAGAATGATAGAAAGCTGTTTGACCATTGTGAATGCTATGGCGTCACTTGAGAGAACTATACAGATGATAACTGAGGTTAGCAGAAATTGATTAAAAACCTGAGCAAATGAAGAATGGAAGGCTTGCCTAAGGTCTTCTACATATTGTTAAGTTATATGTTATTACGTTAACTCTTATGGTAGTAGGTATCACCTCAGTCAATACACTATTGTTAGTTGATGAAGTCAACGATAATCCTGTCACTATCGTTTGAGAATGCTAAGTGAACGGATTGAATTTTGTGGGAAAACGTTAAATAAATTAAATTAAAACAATAAAGTATTATCCCCACAATATGTACATAGGTATTTTCTTATTCCTCTGTGCTTATATTTTGACCGATAACTGAGGAATCCGAACGAACTCTATGTAGGTATATAACTCTTGCAAGTAAAGCAAGCCTATCCATCGTTTATTTTTACTATCGGCTAACTTATGAATGCAAATTGGGTAGGAGCAAAATGATGATCAAAGAAAATCCAATCTCTTGTTACATGAGCAATATTTATGAGATTTCATTTCTTTTTTTGGGAAGCGACAAGAAAATCCAAAAGAGTTTGGTGTTTTTTGAGCTTAACTTTCTTTGATATTTTCCGGTTTAGTTCAATATTTTTGATTTCTGCAGTAGCAGAGAGGCAAAATAGTTTCTTTGGCAAAGTTTATGTGCCACTTTCAAAGATTCACTGGCTAAGCTTTTGCATTTTGCATGCATTGAACAGGCCGAGAATTGATATATGCATATGTATGTCTATACAGTACTATACATACATATGTACTTACATACATAAGTATGTATGTACGACTGCCTGGCTGGCTGTCTGTATGTGTACTTATGCTCTTGCTTGTATGTTGTTATCGACTCTAATTAATTTTTTTAAATATCCGAATTATATTCTTTATTTTCGTTTTTGGCTCGTTCAAGTTGCGAAAAGTCTGCGCATAGCTCTCACATAAGGAGCAAAGCGGAGTTGAAGCCCGAGCTGCGAAACTTTGGTCAACAGACACAACGCTGTCGGAGGAGAGACTGACGGACAGACAGACACTGTTTGACTTCTGCTCAAAGTGCTGCCCGATGAAGAGGAGGGGGAGGCGGACTCCTGCAGCCAGCTCTGATTTGGAAGTAGGAATGGTGTGAATGGAGGGGAAGAGAAGAAACGCGAGGGAAAAATTCACAAAATATTGGGAAGAAGGGTGAAAGAGAAGAAAGGAGAAAGAGAGAAACAGATATGCAAATAGATTAAAAGAGAACTGTAGAGATTTATTTTGCGCTCAAAGGTGGGTGACCTCTGTGATCTTTTCTTTATGTAGCAGGTGAATTGAACAGAATTTTTTCACAAATTTGGTCATTTTTAGCTGAGCTTACCTGGAAGTATTGAATGCATGCAAAATATTCTCAGAAATGTGGCTTGTTTCTATTATTATAGGATATAAGAACCTGCAAGGGTATAGAACCTTCGGCATGCCGAAAATAGCTTTCGTTCTTGTTTATGTTAAGAATCGTTTTATCATAATGGTTTTATGGACATAACACAGTCACAGTTCTGACTGCTCAGGCTTTTTTTTTTGGCTTTTAGTCAAGCCTCCCGGCTTCTACTTTACCTAATTAAGAGAATAACCATGGAGGGCGGACGAGTTCGATGCGTTGATTCCTGTGGTGTTTTTGTGGGGGAGAGCCAATTCCCCTGGAGTTGAAGACTTTGGTTCTTTTTTATTAACCTTCTTTATTCGATCAATTCTAAACAGCCGCCGGCGATTATGCCACTGCACTATGGGGCATTTGACCAGTTTTTTTTACAAAAATGTGTTTTTTCACAAGTATGCAATTTTGCAGTATTTTAGTATAACGTATAAGGAATATATCAAACTATCTCTTACACCCTGTTAATGTTAACTTAACAGTCTACTGTTAAAATAAACAGTCGCAGTTAAAGTCAGCGTTTGCAAGCGAACAGAACTTGGCCTCATTGCGCTCAATTTTGAAGTGGTGCTTTAAATTCCTCAGTTTTTAAAGAGCCAAGGTAAAACTTTCAAAATTGAAATGGCGTTGTCATAAATAGCCAAGGTAAAACTTTCAAAATTTAAATGGCGTTGTCATAAATATTTTGATTATTTAGTGCGTGTATTTATAATAATTTGTACATTTAGCGAGTGGTGCTTACATGTAGTTTTATGGTTCGATCCGATTGAAATTTCGAGAAAAGTAGATATAACTATCACTTTTACTATATGTTAAAGTTAGAAAGTTATATATTTTTTACGACGCTTACAAATCGAGTTAAAATACTAAATTAGTGATTTGCGGGGGCGGTGGGCGTGGCATCCAATATAGGAATATATAGGAACCTTCATTCCAAATTTGGTTTCTCTAGCGTTTATAATAGCTGAGATCTATGTGTTCATCTGGTGAGACGGACATCCACACATTCGGACAGATAGACGGACATAGCTCAATCGACTCGGCTAGTGATCCTGAGCAAGAATATACATATATACTTTATGGGGTCTCCCACGCCTCCTTCTGCCTGTTATATACATTTGCACAAAGTAAGTATACCCTTTTTTTGACCATTTTCAATGGTCGAAGGGTATAAAAACAAAAACACACAAGTCCGAAAACTCCTAGAAATAAAACCTAATGTCCGTTCAGTCCGAAAAAAATTATATAAATAAAAATAATAATAAAAAGAAAATAAAAAAATTTAAGGACCAATCACATTTATCAGCGGTCGTCCGTTTGCGGGTATAAATTTGATCATGAAGGGATCGGCCCATACCCGACAAAAACTTAGTTGTTTAATAAAACGAATTTTTTTTGTTCTAGGTATTTTTTATCCTAATGTTTTTGCCATCAGTAATGGCATCCATGGATATCACAAGTTACACCGACGCGTATACTATAACAATTTATAAAGGAGAAGGGAAATTAAAAATGTCATCTATAAATCTTATTCACATTATCAACATGCAACAAATCGAAAACGAACTTCTAAAAATACGGGAGCACACAGTAAATGACCTAAGAAATAGCTACGTACTTATACCACACTTTCACCCATGAAATAGTCCAAACACTCTCAGCATTAGGCACTCTTGCTTCATCATTCAAAAATAGATAAGCCAGATCAATCAATTGGATTGGATCAGCTTGGAAATATTTTGCAGGAAACTCTGCTCATGCTGATTTAGTAATGATCGAAAACAATCTTAACGACCTAATTTCAAACATTTATAAACATAACATAAACATTTATAAATAACGAACTACAGAACAGAATTAACAGAATATATTTAACAAAAATTTCAAATATGTTGGCAAATTCAAAAAAAACGTGAAGGTTTTTTTAATAATGAAATAGCAACAAGTTTACAGAATCAGGTTAGATTAATGAAGGAAGAAAAAGTAAACATTAAATACGCCATTCAGTGGGCAAAACTAAATATTATAAACACATTACTTTTAAATGAAATATAAATTGCAGAAGTCCGCAATATAACTAACAATAACATAACTCAACATCTGATGGGCACATACTAAGTGCACTTCTGGAATGACACAATTAATATAAAAGGCAAAGAATTTAATAATAAACAAACAACAAATATCAAACCGGGAGTACCACTTATACAGATGACTCCAAAAGTAGCCAACCGACTACAAATGTTATCTCTAAAAGCACTAGAAACTCTCCATTTAAAAAAAAACACATAACACCTAAATGAATTGAAAACGCACTCTATGACAAATCGCTTAGCCATATTCACCCTTATTTGCGCCATAATTATCATTTTTCTACTGCAAAAATTCTTCTGTCGACCAAAAGAGAAAATAATTTTACAAATACAAGAAAAACTCCACAAAAACTAAATAATACAACCCCGATGAATACAATAATATCACAACCTTAAAAGATCTATCAAGAATTTAACAATATTCCAACTTTCAAAACTGCTCGAGAACTAGCAAGATTTTGAGGAGGGAGAGTTAACTACAAAATATATAAAACCATTAACTAGAATTGCAACAGCTAACTAATCAATAAATAATAAAAATTAAAGCTAATAACAATAAATA
>JAEIFQ010000677.1:0-18701 GCA_018904025.1 Zaprionus vittiger | reverse complement strand
TGTAATGAGCGGGTGCTCATTAATAAAACGATGGTTTTCAAATTAACAATATATTTATTTAAGGGCATCCGTACACGTTTGTGGTTGATGATCAACTGCCTTGCCAACTTAATATCCAGTGTTATAAACCACGTAAATCTAACAGTGTTGCTTAACTTAACCTCCTCCTTACATGCTTTTTTTTATACCCTTCGACCATTGAAAATGGTCAAAAAAGGGTATACTAACTTTGTGAAAATGTATGTAACAGGCATAAGGAGGCATGGGAGGCCCCACAAAGTATATATATTCTTGCTCAGGATCACTAGCCCAGTCGATTGAGCCATGTCTGTTTGTCTGTCTGGATGTCCGGTTGTCCGGATGTCCGGATGTCCGGATGTATGGATGACCAGATGAACACACAGATCTCAGCTATTATAAGAGCTAGAGGCACCAAATTTGGCAGGAAGGTTTCTGTGTACCAGGCGCAGATGAAGTTTATTTCAAATGTTGGGTGCCACGCCCACCGCCCCCGAAAATCAATATTTTAATTTTTAAACTCAATTTGTAAGCTGAATGATTTATCTACGTATTCTCCAAATTTCAATCCGATCGGAAAATAAACACAGAAGTTAAGTATGAAGAAAGACAGTATGAGCATAAAATCAAGTGTTTGTGTCTACTTACAAGGGAGGCAGGCGAGCGCGAAGCGCGAGCGCCATCTATCGAGAATAATTTCAAATCATGTGCATATGTATACGAGGGTCGTTTGATAAGTCCGTGACTTTTTGAATAAAATATATTTTTTTCGTCAAAGAAGCGTTTTATTTCTCAACATAATCTCCTTTTAGCTCTATACATTTATACATAATTATCTTTCTATCCAAACACAATCAACATTCGTTAAGGTCTTTCTAGGGTTAAGCAAACACGTTGACCTATCTCAATATTTTTGCCGTGACTGTAATTCTTTTTCTTTTGTTTCTCTGGGTTGTTGTTGGTTATGCGTAACAATTTATTTGTAAGCTAAACTAAAACAGACAAATGCATGAGTGGGTGCGAATGTACACCTGTAAGATCAGCAGCCACTGAGCTTACGAACAGAGCGCATAAGCAGAGCGCGCACGCTGCTTACAGCAGTACCTACGCACAAATTCTGCACTCGTATGTAATTATGTATGTATGTCTATGCCAAAGCATAAACGGATATGTAACAAAAGCAGACAGACCGAAAATTGTGCATAAAAATTTAAATATAGTTAGGTATATCTATGTATATATATATATATATAGGTACTGGCGCACATACATATGTACACATGGTGGACAATATGTTTGCACATACATATGTACGTATATATATATACATGCACAAATGTTTAGTTATAAAGAGGCGCAAAATTATTAATTAGTTAAAGCCGGCAAAATGAAATGCAAATATATATAAATAATATGTTTGTTCATCACTTACATGTCTTACTCCTCGATGAAAGGCCTTCCAACGATGGTATTTTATTTGTGTTTGTTGCTAAATTGTTTATAGTTTATTATATATATTAATTTTCACTTGGGCTTAGCGCAATTTTACTAAGGTGCATATATGTATGCACATTTTATATATGTATACACAGTTTTCGTTCTTTTTGCACGTTTTTTTTTTTGTGGGGGAGCAATTTGAAAATTAAATTGTAATACGCAACAACAACATATAGCCCTTTGAATCACTAGATTTTCCTATTGGTCACTGACACTAACCTTTTCAAAAGGTAACTCACTAAAAATAATATTTAACGCACAGCATTGGCGACCAAAAAAATATTTCGACCTCAAACTAATGTAATATTAGTAACAAAAAATATTTCGGCAACGCGATGATCGGCCTCTCTTTGTGGCTACGGCGACGAAACTACTCTAGCGCTGTCAAGCGCGAGTTCTATTCTCCTTGTCTCCGCTTTGCCCTCGTCGTTTATGCCCTTCCGAGGGGCGCTCGAAAAGTTTCTCGTGCTGAGATTATTCGAAGCTGCGCACACCAATTGCAAATGATTTTTGCTGATGCAATGTGGCCAGCTGGGGGGGCACGGGGGTTCAAGAGGTTAACCTCCTGGGTTTTCTGGCACTGGGCAGAGAGTGACAAAATTAGCAAGGAAAAAAATTAACAAAATACGGGTGCTAGTAATTACCATGAACTATGCTGCCTTATGAGCGGGGGTTGCTTGGTTCGTCCGATCGCTACAAGACTGGATGTCTCGCGATTTCGGGCCCGCGTGCATAGGTTGCACGTGGAAGTGTATGCGTGCCGTAAGATGCACGAAAATAATATCGTGGGTGCAATATGATGCACGGAAATTAGTTTTCACTTTGTCGATTCTCGCGCTGCTCGGCTCTTTTAATACTTTATGTAGTCAGACTGCAGATTAAGCAGACGGCGCGGTTAAATGCTCTCACGTGGCGCAAGACGGGCAACCAGACGTGAAGACGACACTACCGATAGGTTAAAAGAGAGAGAGTCGTTCTCGCAGGGGTCTTTTATAGCCTAAATTTTTGGGACAACTACATATGAAGTTGGCTGCGCTAATACGCTCTAAGCGCATAAGCTACATTTACGGGATGCAAGAGAGAGGTATCTTAGCATGAAGCTACGAATGAGCAGACTCAATGGGCAGAAGGAAATAACGGACATGAAATGTTGCGTTGATCTGGCGAAGCCTGTTGCTAACGTGTATGTTGCGAAGTTGAGTGCAATGTTGCTGAACTTAGAAAATGTTGCATAGGTAAGAATGGTGCGAATCCTAACTAAATAATGCAAAGTTTGACAAATGTTGCTATTGCTGATGTTAAGAGCATCGACGAAGTTTGCAGCAACAAATGCGACCATTACAATTTACCAAAACTGAAACTACCTACATTTAGTGGGAAGCATGCTGAATTTAAGCAATTTATCAGTTTATTTGAAAGTTTGGTAGATTCAGATAATTCAATCTCGGACATTGAAAAATTTAATCATTTAATTTCATGTCTATCAGATGAAGCGTTACAGTACAAGCATACCAAATGACAGCAGCAAATTATCCAAAAGCATTAGCAAGTTTGCACTGTGTTTACGACAATAAATGCCTTATTTTCTTCGATACACTCGCTCAGCTTCAGTGTCAGAGGACATCACCTCGACGTTTTGCTGCATGCCTAAGCAGTTGTTGGACGAAAAAGCAGCACTTGCGAACTCAGTGTCCAAGGGAGTTCGTGGCCTATCCGAGTCCCCCGAAATACTTGAGTCGAAACCCGTAATATTGGGGGTGGAAGCCAGCAGCCCAATAGCTGCAGTGCTGGTATTGGGGTCGGCCGTGAGGTCTTCACCCTGGATTGATGCTATCAAAGCCGCATCAGACTTTTCTGTTTTTTTTTAAAGTTCCATAAATTTGGTCCCACGAGTAGGCGGGAAGGGAATGTCACCCACGACATAGCCCGCGTGCCGTGGGAAGTCTGAATGAAATTGGAGGGCGACAGGTATCCAGAGTCCGCATACGAGAGACCAGGCTACCCCCTGGCCATGCATCCATTAGCGTATGCTGTTCCGCCTTGGATTGGGGTGATTTATAGATTCACGATCTTCGCCCGACTACAATTAGTCAGCCCCCCTAGCAGAGACGTGACCGTACTAGGGACCTGTTTCCAGCCGCCCTCACGTGGAGAGTATAGCCGCACTTCCGTCAGTAGGAGTAAGGACGGGACGTACCACATCCAAAGCTATGGTTACATTTATTTCCCCTTACTGCCTCTGACGGCTGACGGCCCGCATTTGCAATACTCATTTCCAAATCTATAGTAAATACATAGAGACTGAATTGTCCCTTGCCCTATTCCTGATATATTTGTTGTATCTCTTGAGTTAAAATTATTTAAATTATTATTACTGCATTTAAGCAGTGAAATTTCTGCACCTGTATCTGTTGAATTGGTACTCATATTTTTTAATTTTATAAAAATACTTAAATTGAGATCGATTCTATACAGCCTTACTGTTGGCTGTTGCTCAAGGGGGCCTGCTGGTTTTCCGTCTGTATGTTTCTGACGGTATTATTATTTCTATTATCTGAGTTTTGGTTTTGGTTACTCCTATGGTAACCTCCACCTCTGTTGTTGTTCTGGTTACCGCCGCGGCCTCAATTTTGTTCGCGATAACCACCTCGGCTTCTATAATTGTTATTATAGCTTATCATGCTCGCAATTCTTTATCATCGCAGTGATCGATTCTTTCGTCGCGAACTTATCTGCGTTGTTTGTGTCTCATCCGTCATCTTTGTAGGCTGCCTCAAGCGACCTACGTAGATTTTCAATTTCTGTGGTAGACTGCGCTGCAGTTTTATCACGTTGTTGTGTATTTAGCAATTTTGCTTTAATGACATCAGGCGATTCGCCTTTAACTGATGCCTTTAATACATTTATGATTCCAATAATGGTCCTTTCATTTTTAACTTTGTATGACAAAGGGCCAATTATTTTTGTCTTAATGACTTCAACGGCTAACATCTCCTGATCTCCTTTCGTGAGATCTGTTAATCTGTTAATAGTGCTCGGGGTCTCTGTTTCCATCATATCTAAAGAATCAGTATTTTCCAAAAGGTTATCGGCAATCAGTATTGATTCATCAAATGTAGCCGGAATACTCATTGACGACATACAAAAGATAAATAATTTATGCCTGTCCGATATGTACAGTAGGTTTTCTCGCAGACGTTTGACAACGTCAGAAACTTGCAAGTTCTGTAATGAATCTAATTTGGAGTTACTATTGTAATGAGCGGGTGCTCATTAATAAAACTATGGTTTTTAAATTAATAATATATTTATTTAAGGGCATCCGGACACGTTTGTGGTTGATGATCAACTGCCTTGCCAACTTAATATCCAGTGTTATATACTACGTAAATCTAACAGTGTTGCTTAACTTAACTAACTCCTTACATGCTTTTTTTTTTTTTAATTAATTTTAATTAAAATTAATTAGCGGGTGGACCAGTGTATTTCACTAAAACGATGAGGTGGTCGCACTGATCGACCACTTCTTGTTTGATAGTATACGTTTGGATTTTCAGTATCAGTATCTGAACTAGATGCAGTAAAATACTGATCTTCTGAATCACTTAATTCTACTAACATGGGATCATTGATAGATTCATTTCCCGTTTCTATTGTATTTGTATTTTCGTTTTCATCATTAATTATTTCAATTTCAGTTAGTACATTTTGAATATTGTTATTACATTTTATATTGTTTTCATAGGCTAAATCACTAGCATTAAAATCCTTATTATTAGTTTTAGCAATGAAGCATCTATTCCTTCGATACTGATTATTGAAACTATCTTTTATTTTACTTATAAGACCGATTATTTACTACGCCAACAATTTTTCCATAATGCCATACATATGAATTTTTTTTAAATATAACCAAATCACCCATGTTCAATTCGGCTAGTGACTTTGCATTGCGGGCGTAGTAATACTTTTGCTTTTCATTTCTTATTTTTAATTTATTTTGAATGTCTTCTTCACTTAAACTATTCCTTTTTAACAGTGACTCCGATATGGGGAGTTTAGTCTTAACAAGTCTACCGAAAACAATTCGGCCGGTGTAAGTTTCATGCTACCAAGTGGTGTGGTGTTATATTCTAATATTCTATATTGACAACTTTCAACATCAACATCAAATTTTGTAAAGACTCGTACAGGAAAATTGTCCAAGGGTGGTTGGGACTTCCCACAAGTGTAAAATTCAAACAGGCGGGCGAGATCTTCTGGACCGTGCTCATTCGGAGAGAAAGGGGTGGTTCTTGCCTGCTGAAGGTTACGAGTACATAAAGTTTAAATAAGATCTCTAGTGAAAGCTAAACTTTCAATAACAAACACGAACTCTATTAGGCCCTATCAAAGCAGTTCAACAATAGAAAACTTCGTGAACGAAACACATAGTGTAATACGACTAAAGCGTCGCATAAGGAAGCAGATGTTGTTGCATCCTTGCGCTCTAAACCCACCCAACCATGATCTTCAGGCGCGATGTTGTGAAGATCCCAATAAAAATTAACTATGTACTCAGGTTACCATGTCTACAGGAACAATAATTATTTTAACAACACATTCTTTTCAATTTCAAATTTCACATCATTTATTATAAACTTCTTTCTTAATAATATTCCTCATTTTAGTGCATATTCATTTACAAGCTTTTCGGTATTTAATTTCTAATTTTTGCTCAATGTTTCTTTCAGTTATTATTTTTTTCAGCTAAATGTCACGAAAGTTCCTCTTAATTTCTCTCAGTGTAAGATAACAATACTTTATTTATACATAATTATCTTTCTATCCAAACACAATCAACATTCGTTAAGGTCTTTCTAGGGTTAAGCAAACACGTTGACCTATCTCAATATTTTTGCCGTGACTGTAATTCTTTTTCTTTTGTTTCTCTGGGTTGTTGTTGGTTATGCGTAACAATTTATTTGTAAGCTAAACTAAAACAGACAAATGCATGAGTGGGTGCGAATGTACACCTGTAAGATCAGCAGCCACTGAGCTTACGAACTGCTGCTTACAGCAGTACCTACGCACAAATTCTGCACTCGTATGTAATTATGTATGTATGTCTATGCCAAAGCATAAACGGATATGTAACAAAAGCAGACAGACCGAAAATTGTGCATAAAAATTTAAATATAGTTAGGTATATCTATGTATATATATATATATATAGGTACTGGCGCACATACATATGTACACATGGTGGACAATATGTTTGCACATACATATGTACGTATATATATATACATGCACAAATGTTTAGTTATAAAGAGGCGCAAAATTATTAATTAGTTAAAGCCGGCAAAATGAAATGCAAATATATATAAATAATATGTTTGTTCATCACTTACATGTCTTACTCCTCGATGAAAGGCCTTCCAACGATGGTATTTTATTTGTGTTTGTTGCTAAATTGTTTATAGTTTATTATATATATTAATTTTCACTTGGGCTTAGCGCAATTTTACTAAGGTGCATATATGTATGCACATTTTATATATGTATACACAGTTTTCGTTCTTTTTGCACGTTTTTTTTTTGTGGGGCAGCAATTTGAAAATGGAATTGTAATACGCAACAACAACATATAGCCCTTTGAATCACTAGATTTTCCTATTGGTCACTGACACTAACCTTTTCAAAAGGTAACTCACTAAAAATTATTTAACGCACAGCATTGGCGACCAAAAAAATATTTCGACCTCAAACTAATGTAATATTAGTAACAAAAAAATATTTCGGCAACGCGATGATCGGCCTCTCTTTGTGGCTACGGCGACGAAACTACTCTAGCGCTGTCAAGCGCGAGTTCTATTCTCCTGGTCTCCGCTTTGCCCTCGTCGTTTATGCCCTTCCGAGGGGCGCTCGAAAAGTTTCTCGTGCTGAGATTATTCGAAGCTGCGCACACCAATTGCAAATGATTTTTGCTGATGCAATGTGGCCAGCTGGGGGGCACGGGGGTTCAAGAGGTTAACCTCCTGGGTTTTCTGGCACTGGGCAGGGAGTGACAAAATTAGCAAAGAAAAAAATTAACAAAATACGGGTGCTAGTAATTACCATGAACTATGCTGCCTTATGAGCGGGGGTTGCTTGGTTCGTCCGATCGCTACAAGACTGGATGTCTCGCGATTTCGGGCCCGCGTGCATTGGTTGCACGTGGAAGTGTATGCGTGCCGTAAGATGCACGAAAATAATATCGGGGGTGCAATATGATGCACGGAAATTAGTTTTCACTTTGTCGATTCTCGCGCTGCTCGGCTCTTTTAATACTTTATGCAGTCAGACTGCAGATTAAGCAGACGGCGCGGTTAAATGCTCTCACGTGGCGCAAGACGGGCAACCAGACGTGAAAACGACACTACCGATAGGTTAAAAGAGAGAGAGTCGTTCTCGCAGGGGTCTTTTATAGCCTAAATTTTTGGGACAACTACATATGAAGTTGGCTGCGCTAATACGCTCTAAGCGCATAAGCTACATTTACGGGATGCAAGAGAGAGGTATCTTAGCATGAAGCTACGAATGAGCAGACTCAATGGGCAGAAGGAAATAACGGACATGAAATGTTGCGTTGATCTGGCGAAGCCTGTTGCTAACGTGTATGTTGCGAAGTTGAGTGCAATGTTGCTGAACTTAGAAAATGTTGCATAGGTAAGAATGGTGCGAATCCTAACTAAATAATGCAAAGTTTGACAAATGTTGCTATTGCTGATGTTAAGAGCATCGACGAAGTTTGCAGCAACAAATGCGACCATTACAATTTACCAAAACTGAAACTACCTACATTTAGTGGGAAGCATGCTGAATTTAAGCAATTTATCAGTTTATTTGAAAGTTTGGTAGATTCAGATAATTCAATCTCGGACATTGAAAAATTTAATCATTTAATTTCATGTCTATCAGATGAAGCGTTACAGTACAAGCATACCAAATGACAGCAGCAAATTATCCAAAAGCATTAGCAAGTTTGCACTGTGTTTACGACAATAAATGCCTTATTTTCTTCGATACACTCGCTCAGCTTCAGTGTCAGAGGACATCACCTCGACGTTTTGCTGCATGCCTAAGCAGTTGTTGGACGAAAAAGCAGCACTTGCGAACTCAGTGTCCAAGGGAGTTCGTGGCCTATCCGAGTCCCCCGAAATACTTGAGTCGAAACCCGTAATATTGGGGGTGGAAGCCAGCAGCCCAATAGCTGCAGTGCTGGTATTGGGGTCGGCCGTGAGGTCTTCACCCTGGATTGATGCTATCAAAGCCGCATCAGACTTTTCTGTTTTTTTTTAAGTTCCATAAATTTGGTCCCACGAGTAGGCGGGAAGGGAATGTCACCCACGACATAGCCCGCGTGCCGTGGGAAGTCTGAATGAAATTGGAGGGCGACAGGTATCCAGAGTCCGCATACGAGAGACCAGGCTACCCCCTGGCCATGCATCCATTAGCGTATGCTGTTCCGCCTTGGATTGGGGTGATTTATAGATTCACGATCTTCGCCCGACTACAATTAGTCAGCCCCCTAGCAGAGACGTGACCGTACTAGGGACCTGTTTCCAGCCGCCCTCACGTGGAGAGTATAGCCGCACTTCCGTCAGTAGGAGTAAGGACGGGACGTACCACATCCAAAGCTATGGTTACATTTATTTCCCCTTACTGCCTCTGACGGCTGACGGCCCGCATTTGCAATACTCATTTCCAAATCTATAGTAAATACATAGAGACTGAATTGTCCCTTGCCCTATTCCTGATATATTTGTTGTATCTCTTGAGTTAAAATTATTTAAATTATTATTACTGCATTTAAGCAGTGAAATTTCTGCACCTGTATCTGTTGAATTGGTACTCATATTTTTTAATTTTATAAAAATACTTAAATTGAGATCGATTCTATACAGCCTTACTGTTGGCTGTTGCTCAAGGGGGGCCTGCTGGTTTTCCGTCTGTATGTTTCTGACGGTATTATTATTTCTATTATCTGAGTTTTGGTTTTGGTTACTCCTATGGTAACCTCCACCTCTGTTGTTGTTCTGGTTACCGCCGCGGCCTCAATTTTGTTCGCGATAACCACCTCGGCTTCTATAATTGTTATTATAGCTTATCATGCTCGCAATTCTTTATCATCGCAGTGATCGATTCTTTCGTCGCGAACTTATCTGCGTTGTTTGTGTCTCATCCGTCATCTTTGTAGGCTGCCTCAAGCGACCTACGTAGATTTTCAATTTCTGTGGTAGACTGCGCTGCAGTTTTATCACGTTGTTGTGTATTTAGCAATTTTGCTTTAATGACATCAGGCGATTCGCCTTTAACTGATGCCTTTAATACATTTATGATTCCAATAATGGTCCTTTCATTTTTAACTTTGTATGACAAAGGGCCAATTATTTTTGTCTTAATGACTTCAACGGCTAACATCTCCTGATCTCCTTTCGTGAGATCTGTTAATCTGTTAATAGTGCTCGGGGTCTCTGTTTCCATCATATCTAAAGAATCAGTATTTTTCCAAAAGGTTATCGGCAATCAGTATTGATTCATCAAATGTAGCCGGAATACTCATTGACGACATACAAAAGATAAATAATTTATGCCTGTCCGATATGTACAGTAGGTTTTCTCGCAGACGTTTGACAACATCAGAAACTTGCAAGTTCTGTAATGAATCTAATTTGGAGTTACTATTGTAATGAGCGGGTGCTCATTAATAAAACTATGGTTTTTAAATTAATAATATATTTATTTAAGGGCATCCGGACACGTTTGTGGTTGATGATCAACTGCCTTGCCAACTTAATATCCAGTGTTATATACTACGTAAATCTAACAGTGTTGCTTAACTTAACTAACTCCTTACATGCTTTTTTTTTTTTTAATTAATTTTAATTAAAATTAATTAGCGGGTGGACCAGTGTATTTCACTAAAACGATGAGGTGGTCGCACTGATCGACCACTTCTTGTTTGATAGTATACGTTTGGATTTTCAGTATCAGTATCTGAACTAGATGCAGTAAAATACTGATCTTCTGAATCACTTAATTCTACTAACATGGGATCATTGATAGATTCATTTCCCGTTTCTATTGTATTTGTATTTTCGTTTTCATCATTAATTATTTCAATTTCAGTTAGTACATTTTGAATATTGTTATTACATTTTATATTGTTTTCATAGGCTAAATCACTAGCATTAAAATCCTTATTATTAGTTTTAGCAATGAAGCGTCTATTCCTTCGATAATGATTATTGAAACTACAATATCTTTTATTATATAAGACCGATTATTTACTACGCCAACAATTTTTCCATAATGCCATACATTTGAATTTTTTTTAAATATGACCAAATCACCCATGTTCAATTCGGCTAGTGACTTTGCATTGCGGTCGTAATAATACTTTTGCTTTCTTTTTTTATTTTTAATTTATTTTGAATGTCTTCTTCACTTAAACTATTCCTTTTTAACAGTGACTCCGATATGGGGAGTTTAGTCTAACAAGTCTACCGAAAACAATTCGGCCGGTGTAAGTTTCATGCTACCAAGTGGTGTGGTGTTATATTCTAATATTCTGTATTGACAACTTTCAACATCAACATCAAATTTACCAAAACTGAAACTACCTACATTTAGTGGGAAGCATGCTGAATTTAAGCAATTTATCAGTTTATTTGAAAGTTTGGTAGATTCAGATAATTCAATCTCGGACATTGAAAAATTTAATCATTTAATTGCATGTCTATCAGATGAAGCGTTACAGTACAAGCATACCAAATGTCAGCAGCAAATTATCCAAAAGCATTAGCAAGTTTGCACCGTGTTTACGACAATAAATGCCTTATTTTCTTCGATACACTCGCTCAGCTGTTTGACATTCCTCCTGTGACTAAGCCATCTGCATCCGCATTGAGGTCAATAATTGATAAAGTTTCGGGCAATTTTTGAGTCCCTTTTGTCGTTGTGTAATGAAAAAGATGTAGCCAATGCAATGATCAATCATCTCGTTCTATCTAAGGTAGATGATATTACAAAATCAAAATATGAAGAGCAACTTGATTATGATGTTTTGCCCAAGTGGTCTGACTGCGTTATAAATCTCAATAGGCGATATCAACATCTGACTGCAGAGGAATCCTCAAGAGCCAGAGTTGAACCAAAACCTGAGATCCCAATTAGAAAACCCACAAAGTCATCATTTGCCTGTTCCAAATCTACAAATTCAGTTGATCAGAGTTGTCTGTATTAAAACTCTAACCATAGTATTGTCACCTGACAAGGGTTTGAAGCAATGCCTATTCTGGAACGGTTTGAATTCTGCAAAGGTAAAGGGTTATGTATGAACTGTCTTCATCAGGGACATAAAACCTCAATGTGCACATACTCTTAGTGCGGAGTTTGCTCTAAATCGCATCACACCTTATTGCACAGGTATATAGCTCAGAATCAGTCCCATAGTCAACAGACTGAGCCAGTTCTTAGCGCTCAAGTAAATCACATTGCCAGTGATAATGAGCAATCCGCAAGTATGGATTGCTGGACAGCTGTAGTCAAAGTACATGATAGGTTCGGACAGGTTCATTTCGCCAGAGCTTTATTATATGGCTCTGAAGCTAATTTAATTACAGAGAGCTTTGCACAAACCCTTCGGCTCTCAAGAACCAATAGTAGCTTGACTGTGTCAGTATTAGGCAAGTCAAATTTAGTAGCCAAAGGAGAAGTCAATGCTACAGTGCACTCTCGAGTAAATAACTACCAGTTTAGTGCAGATTTCTGAGTTCTAAGTTCAATTACGTCAGATCAGCCAGATTATAACCGCCCGATCAGCAAATGGAAAATCCCAGCAAACATTTAACTAGCTGATCCTCGTTTCCACAAACCTCAGAAGATAGACTTGTTAATTGGAGTTGATCACTTGTTTGAGATGCTGTGCTCGGAACAAATTAAATTATCTGAAGATGCACCTTTGCTGGAAACAATTAACCACTCACCCCGTATCTTGTGCCATGATTGCTACTTCAGCACATGGTACATTAGAAGCTCTTGTAGAAAGACTTTGGGAGATAGAAGAAATGCCGAAATAATGTTCAAATGTTAAATATTCAGCTGAGCAACTTGCATGTGAGGATCATTTTAAAAAAAATATACGCCAGTTGTCTTCAGGTAGATTGTAGGTGAGTTTGCCATTTAAATCTGACCCGTTTGGTTTGGGGTCTTCATTTGATGCAGCTAAGCGTCGAATTTTATCATTAGAGCGTAGAGTGTCTAAAGACTCTACACTCTATTCAAAGTACACTCAATTTATGAAAGAGTACCTTGAGTTAGGCCATATGTCAGCTACAAATAATCAGATTCCACCAGGACCACATTATTTCATACCACATCAGTGTTTCCTGAGGCCTGATAGTAGCACCACCAAACTTCGAGTTGTTTTTGATGCCTTGTGCAAGACAACATCACAGAAATCATTAAATGATATGCTTATGGTGGGTCCTACTATTCAGAGGGAACTAATTTTGTCTTTAATTCAATTTCGTTTGAATCGGTATGCACTGACAGCCGATGTAGAAAAAATGTATAGACAAGTAATGGTGGCTGAAAAAGATCTTGTAATGAGCGGGTGCTCATTAATAAAACGATGGTTTTCAAATTAATAATATATTTATTTAAGGGCATCCGTACACGTTTGTGGTTGATGATCAACTGCCTTGCCAACTTAATATCCAGTGTTCTAAACCACGTAAATCTAACAGTGTTGCTTAACTTAACTAACTCCTTACATGCTTTTTTTTTTTTTAATTAATTTTAATTAAAATTAATTAGCGGGTGGACCAGTGTATTTCACTAAAACGATGAGGTGGTCGCACTGATCGACCACTTCTTGTTTGATAGTATACGTTTGGATTTTCAGTATCAGTATCTGAACTAGATGCAGTAAAATACTGATCTTCTGAATCACTTAATTCTACTAACATGGGATCATTGATAGATTCATTTCCCGTTTCTATTGTATTTGTATTTTTGTTTTCATCATTAATTATTTCAATTTCAAGTAGTACATTTTAATTATTGTTATTACATTTTATATTGTTTTCATAGGCTAAATCACTAGCATTAAAATCCTTATTATTAGTTTTAGCAATGAAGCATCTATTCCTTCGATACTGATTATTGAAACTATCTTTTATTTTACTTATAAGACCGATTATTTACTACGCCAACAATTTTTCCATAATGCCATACATATGAATTTTTTTTAAATATAACCAAATCACCCATGTTCAATTCGGCTAGTAACTTTGCATTGCGGTCGTAATAATACTTTTGCTTTTCTTTTTTTATTTTTAATTTATTTTGAATGTCTTCTTCACTTAAACTATTCCTTTTTAACAGTGACTCCGATATGGGGAGTTTAGTCTAACAAGTCTACCGAAAACAATTCGGCCGGTGTAAGTTTCATGCTACCAAGTGGTGTGGTGTTATATTCTAATATTCTGTATTGACAACTTTCAACATCAACATCAAATTTACCATTTCTTTAATTTGATTGTTCATGCCTGGCCAATAATAGAGCATTCTTGCGCGCGCGAGGGTTTTTTCTATTCCTTGATGGGGCTCATGTAACCATTTCGACACTTTGTTTTGCTGCTGATATTTGCTGGCTGAACCTACAATAGTACGTATAATTTGAATTCGCGTGCTGGTGTAAATAAAGAACGAATAGACGGAAAAGGGGACAGTATAAGGAGAGGATGTAAGAGCATGATAAGAGGAAGGTGAGCAGAACTAAAAATAGCTGACTAAATTGACTTCGGCTCGATCATGCTGTTTGCTGGTGTTGTTGTCCAGCTGCTTCGGTCGCAAGATTTCTTGCTGCACAACATCTTTCATTGTTTTGGCGTACCCGAAACAATAATCAGCGATAATGGTAGTCAGTTTAAGGCAGCCGAATTTAACGCGTTTTTTACCGAATTAGGTGTCAATCACGTATATACAGCTTTGTACTCTCCGCAGAGTAATGCTGCCGAGCGAGTAAATCGTTCTTTATTGGCTGCGGTGAGATCATATTTAAAACACGATCAACGCGAGTGGGATATGCATCTCACAAGCATTTCATGTTCACTCAGATCTGCCCTGCATCAATCTCTTGGATGTTCCCCCTATCGTGCATTATTTGGTCTGGATATGATTACTCATGGCTCAGATTATAAACTTTTAAAAGAATTATCTCTGCTTGAGGAGCCATTAGTGCCCATATCGAGATCAGATAATATAGCACTTTTAAGAAAGGACATACAAGCTAATATACGTCGTGCGTACGATCGTAATGTCACCCAGTATAATTTAAGAGCGAAGCCTGTTTCTTTTAAAGAAGGACAAGAAGTGTACTGTCGTAGTTTTGCGCAAAGCAAGTTCTCACAAAACTTTAACGCGAAATTGGGTCCTCAGTTTCTAAAATGTAGAGTCCGGCAAAAGCTAGGGAATTGCTATTACAAACTAGAAAACTTACAAGGAAAAGAAATAGGTACATTTCACGCAAAAGATATACGTATCTAATTCCCGCTAATATTACATTCTAAGAAGAAAGGAATTTTATCGGGTGGTGTAATGTCCCGCCCTATTAGAGCGGTCCATTGGAATGAATCCAACTGTTCTATCACCGGCTTTTGGCCTAATATTCTACACCCCGGCTGACAACGATGCTAATCAATTGCCTATGATAAAGGTAACTCGTCCAGACAAGAATAAAAGCATTGCGGCTATGCCGTACTTACGGTTCAGCAATTGGGTCAATATGTACCCTCAATGTATGTACATAAATGTATGTATACAGAGGCATATTCACAATTGCGTAGGCATGAAAAAGAATCGTACATTTAGAATTAGAAAAGTAAAATTTAAAAATGGGCATAAAGTGTAGTTACGTGCGATACTATTTAATTTTCCCTCGGTGATGACAACTTGGTCATTTGCCATAAGGCGCATAATTATCCACGGCCAGGGTGTTATCAATATATGTACCTATGTACATACAGGCATGAAACGTTGGTGGATGGCTGAAAAAAAAAACTTTTATTAATATATGGGAAGTTCAGTGAATTCACGGCATACCTTTATTAATTTCTGACATCTTGTGAATTCCTGCCTTGGAACCCACGACCGTCATAGGTCCACTCTCGTCAGAGGGTGAATCAGGAGAAATGAAAATCTACTGCGCAAGCAATCCGCACCTAGTATTAATTAAGGCAAATAATAATTGTCTTAAGAAATACATTTAATTATTTAGTATACATACTAAGAAATATGGGAACGTAAAAAATTGAATAAACAAACCCCATAAACCTTGTTGGTTTATTATAATAAAAATAAATGATGAAGCTTTCATACATGCGTATACGTGTAAATTTATTTCACTCCAAAATAATCGTAACATGGAAAAAAAATAAGAATAATGTATATTCTTATAAATACAGCAATTTATATACTACAGATTTAATAATAGATGACACTAATTATTATTATTTTCGGTGTTGTTAGGCCACAAGGTTTCAGAGTTAAGCAAGCAGTGCATATTAATTAATTTTGGGACACGGGACCTTGAGGTTTGGGTACGGTATACTTAGGGGCTGACCTTGAAATAATACTGATTATGATTAATCCCTGGGGGAGTAATCAGCTGATCAAAGCCCACCCAACTTCTCCAACTCCGAATAATTTCCAAAAAAAGAAGAAGAAGCTGCAATTTTGTTGGAAATTTTCAGTATAAAAGGCTCACACGAGGTTTTCTCGTTCTTTTCAATTGTGGTTACCCGTACATAACAAGTCCAGCGCAGTGTAGCTGAGTTCAGTGCAGTAGTGAAAATAAAAAGTGCATCAGCCGTTAATTAAATTAAATTAACGAATTGTCTTCGGCCGATAAAGCAGTGTTTGCCAACACCTTCGCCTCCCACCTCAATGTGTGGGTAAAAAGGCATATTTAAACAATCCGTCGGATTTTGTCAGAAAACTGAACGGCTCTACGGATAGTTTTTTCCACAGTGTAGCTGCTTCGTTTTGTTTGTTGCCTCAATCTATAGGCAGATTGAGTTGGCCATATTGCCCAACACGCTTGCGCAACGCGGTGGACTCCAATAGGGCTTATGGTACAAAAGAAAAATAAATTGAAACTTTTAAGTTATAAGTGTCCCTTCGTAGACCAAAACAAACAAAGAAAAATAGAGTAAACAACAAAGAGCCATACATTATACATTCAAAAAAACAAAAAAAAAAATTTTTTTACAACAAACAAATAAATGTTTATGTAAATAAGGTAGAAGGAATGAACACCAGTCGAGCTCGAGTTGGTGCCATTGGAGCCGAAATCTTTTCTTTTGTTTCGCTCGAGGACTTCACGGCTGAAAGAAGCGACATAATTCTCGCTTTAGTCGTGATTGACAATTCCTCCAACTCGGCTCCAAACTCATCATCTTCATCAAGGCTTTCAATATATTCTTGAAGTCCGGTTGCCTTGACAATAGCTTCGGACAAAAGTTGAAGCCTGCACTCAAGCTCGGAGACGTTTAGTGGTTTAGTACCAGTTTCTAGACGCTGTTCTACCCGGCGAATGCTCTTAACATATACTCGTAGCCTTTTTCTAAGGTCGTCAATAGACGTCCGACTCACTTTTGGATTTTCTTGTTCCATTTTAATGGACGAAAACGAGAAAGTATATGTTTTTTATTGTATAATAAAATAAATGACGAAAACAAATATACTTGAATAATTGTCGAAGCACTAGTTATCAAAAATAATAATTCGTTGCCGTTTGAGTTCAAGCGCGCAAACAAATTGACAACAACAATGCTAGTGAGCGGGTGACGTGCGAAAGCGAAAACGAAAAAAATCACCGCTGTAGCTGTATGTATGCAGCTAGAAGTGCAGCTGGCGGACGAACGAATGGGAGAGCAAAGAAACGAAAAATTCGCCGCTGCAGCTGGTATACACGTAGGTGTGTATGTATGTATATATGTACATACAATTGCTTGAACTTAGCAAATTATTATTTACAATCGAATTATGGACGAAAGTTTGTGAGAGGGGGCGACAGTGGAACATAAACAACAACAAACAATTGCATCCAATAGCAGTTCAAAATATTCAAAATATGAAAAATTAGAAGAGTTTTTCTAATTATATTATTAATACTGAAAACTTTGGGTGGCTGTAATTTAGCGAAAACGAAAAGACGTTCGTTCAATTCAGAGTATAATTTGTGATTCATTTCATTGCTTAGCCTAGCTTAACTACGGCGGCGAAACGGGGCGAATTCAAAACAAGAAAAAGAGAGACATTTATTGCGCTCCCGCTCCGCCCTAAACTAATTTACACTAGACTTCATTTTTTTTCTTTTTCTAACTAACTTAATTTAACACCGGCCCCGTTGAAGGCCTGTAAGGCTTCAAGCAACCGGTAATGGAGCCAGTTTATGAATGGCCCGTCTAAAAACTCGCCCTTCGCTGGTCTTAAGATCGACGACCCTGACCATGCCGTCCTGCCCTGCGTGAGTTGCCACGATCCAGCCGAGGAGCCACTGTTGCGGAGGAATGTTGTCTTCTGCGACGACGACGAGTGTGCCCTCTTTGACGTTGGGCTGCTGCTGCTGCCACTTGCCCCGGATTTGAAGCCCCAGAACATATTCTCGGGACCATCGCTGCCAGAACATTTGCCTGACTGACGAGACAAGTCGCCATCGCCGCAAGCAATTGAGACCCGTCTGGTCCGGGGTCCGGATTGCTGGTGGGGCGAGTAGCGACCCGCCTGTCAGCAAGTGCCCTGGGGTTAGGGCCTCTCCGTCGCTGGGGTCCTGGCTGATTGGTCCGAGTGGCCTCGAGTTCAGCACCGCCTCGACGCCGACGAGGACTGTTTGCAGCTCCTCCGCTGTTAGCTGCTCGCTGCCCACCGCTCGTAGGAGTAGGTGCTTTGCAGTTTTGACACCTGCCTCCCAGAGTCCTCCCATGTGTGGTGCTCGAGGCGGTGTGAACGCAAAGTCGCATCCGCTTTTTGATGCGAATTCGCGAATTGCGTCCTGTTGCTCCTCGATCTTCCGTCGCAGATCGTCGAAGTGGCTTCGTCGGTGTGTGTGCTTTCGGTGGTGCCATCTCACTAATCTGAAAACAAGGTGGATA
>JAEIFQ010000674.1:0-13206 GCA_018904025.1 Zaprionus vittiger | reverse complement strand
GATATGTTAACTTTTTATTTAAGCACCAGCAACCAGCCACTCGTAAGTGTCAAAAAAAAAAGAGAAGGAATACACCGCGTGTTCCACTTTAGGTGTGACCAAATAACTTAAGAACTATAATGCCATTTTTGGTATTTTATTAAATACTAATTTGGGGATATTTTAGCTTTATATTTCAACACGCCCCCTCAAAAATTGCATTGTACGTTTAAGTTTAAAATCGAAATCAAAATTAAAAAATACATAAATTGTCTTATTCTAATGTGGCTTGGTACTGTGCTTTCTTCACTACTTTCATTCATTTGGGATACATTACAGTAATCCAGCATTTGCTGCTAGGATTGGGAAAACCCATAAAACCCAATCAGATCACTCTTATAATTAAATAAAGTAATAGCTCCAAACAAACATATTTCATATTTCTTTATGAGAAATAAAATTAAAGACTGTCTTCAAAAGTCATAAAATTAGTTACAACTATATTATTATTAGTTATTTCGGTTATTCTTCGGATAGTCCCATTTTTCTTCGCAAGTCAAGAAAACGTGCCGCTGGTAAGGGCTTGGTAAATATATCTGCAAGTTGGTTCTCTGTGGATATATACTCAATGCAAATAACATTATTTTCTATTTGTTCTCTTGCAAAATGATATTTAATATCAATGTGTTTTGATCTTTTATGGCATGAGGGATTATTAGCTATACTAATACATCCCTGATTATCTTCAAATATTTTTATAGGTCTTTCTAATTTAATATTCACACTCCCTAAAAGAGATCTCAACCTCAAAGCTTCTCTTACTGCTTCGAACAAAGCCATATATTCAGCTTCAGTCGACGAAGCAGCTACAGAACTTTGACGCTTTGTGTTCCAACATATTGTGTTTGAATTAAACATTTTAAAAATAAAACCAGTTGTACTTTTCCTGTCTATCTCGTTTCCTCCCCAGTCAGAATCTACATACCCTGTAAATATATTTTCATAATTTTCATTTTTTCTGAAAACTAACTTTATACCGATATTCCCTTTCAAATATCTAAGAATTCTTTTTAAGCATACCCATAATTCTGCATTATTTTTATTCATATATCGACTTAAAATATTTACAGCAGTAGCTAAGTCTGGCCGCGTACAAAGCATTACATACATCAGACAACCGACTAGATTTCTACACGGTGCGTCATATCTCTCATCTGAATTTAACAACTCATAATTCAGCTTGCTTGCAAGGGGTGTACTCACTGATTTGCAATCATCCATTTCGAATTTATTCAAAATCTTTTTAATATATGCAGACTGACTTAAGAGTATTTTATCATTGCAAATTTCTATTCGCATTCCAATGAAATATCGTATTTCATTCAAGTCAGTCATTCTGAACTTGTTCATTACATACTCTTTAAAATATTTCATTTGGTTTATGTCTGCTGTTGCTATAATCAGATCATCTACATACAGAAGTAAATATATGTTCTTCCTTACATCGCCTTTATCTAGAATATAAATACATCGATCAACTGGCGAATTAACAAAGTCACACTCCTTTAGTGCTTGCTCAAACACCTCGAACCAGCACCTAGCTGCTTGCTTGAGACCGTAAATTGCTTTATTCAATTTACATACAGTACCGACTACATATGACACACCTTGAGGAACTTTCATATAAATTTCCTCTTTTAACTTTCCATTTAGAAAGGCACTTTTTACATCCATGTGATGTATTTTTAAATCATATTGAATGGAAATTGATAATAAGAAACGAAAACTTGCTATCCTAGCCACAGGAGCAAATGTTTCTTCATAATCAATATGATATTTCTGCGTGAAACCACGCGCAACTAGTCTCGCTTTGTACCGAACTGGATTTCCAAATTCATCCGATTTTAAAGTAAATACCCATTTACAATCAACAACATTTACATTTTCAGGCTGCCTAACAATCGACCAGGTATTATTTATTTTATGGGCATTTAATTCATTTTCAACTGCTTCCTCCCATAAAGACTTGTCCCTCCTGCTTTGTATCTCTTCAAAGGAATTAGGAATATCATTAAAGATAGTGTGTGCGTTTAGAATGTGACCATTAAAGTCAAATTCGTCCTCATTATAGGATATTTGTGGCCTGTTCTTTAACCTATCACTTCTTCTTGAAACACATTCACTAGGCTGTTCTAGGTCAAAATTTGTCTCCGTACTTTCATTCCGGATTTCTGTTTCAACACCATCCTTACTCTCATTCAGGACATTTATTTCATCACACTCCTTACTTTCATTCGGGAGATTTCCTTTCCTACTATCATTCGGAAACATTGAAAGATTATTTTCCTTACTTTCATTCAGGAACTTTCCTTTCCTACTATCATTCGGAAACATTGAAACATTATTTTCTTTACTTTCATTTAAGAAATCTGTTTGATCACCTTCCTTACTCTTATTCAGGAACTCTATTTGATCACCCTCCTTACTTTCATTCAGGAGTTTTATTTGACTTTTTGACCTAGAATTAACCATGTTAGTTTCATCTACTATTACATCTCTTGCCACAAAAAACTTTTCATTATGGGCATCCCATAATTTGAAACCATTTGGTTCATAACCAACTAAAATTGCTTTAAATGATTTCTCGTCAAATTTCCTTTTCCTATTTTTAACATGAACATACACAGTTGAACCAAAGAAAAAAAAAATTCTTTAAAATTAAAATTTAAAATTCTTTAAACTAGGCTT
Organism: Zaprionus vittiger; assembly: GCA_018904025.1. Classification (NCBI taxonomy): domain Eukaryota; kingdom Metazoa; phylum Arthropoda; class Insecta; order Diptera; family Drosophilidae; genus Zaprionus; species Zaprionus vittiger. The sequence continues at coordinate 10,479 of JAEIFQ010000674.1, read as the reverse complement.
TCTGTTGTGCCACGCCTCATATGGAGTTTTCGAACTTATTCCTTGAGCCCTACTGGGAGTTCTATTAATTAAAAAGGTAGCAGTTAATACTGCTTCGCCCCAGAAGCTTTTATCTAACTGAGCACCGTTAACCATAGATCGAGCTTTTTCTGTTATGGTTCGGATCATCCTTTCTGCCACACCATTCAATTGCGGGGTATAGGGTACAGTCAAATGATAACTTATCCCTTTCTCTACACAATAATTACGCATTTCTGTCGATAGGTATTCCCTGCCATTATCTATATAGAGATTCACAATTTTAAGGTTGAAATGTGCTTCACTTTTTGCAGCAAAATCTTTAAACATAGTGAAAACATCTGATTTATGTTTTATTAGATAGGTCACACAATAGTGTGTGTACTGATCTACGAAAATGACATAATAGTTTTTATCGTCAATTGATACGGGAGTGATTGGGCCGCACACATCTGAATGGATGACAAACAGGGGTCTTGTTATATGCTCTTTATTTTTACTCTTTTCGAAACGTAATCTTGCTTGCTTTCCATTCAGACAGGCTTCACATATTTCGTTAGTTGGATTAACGTTGGCTAGAATATTATTATCACAAAACAAATTATTTCTCTTTATTTCTAGAAATTTCCCTTTACTAATGTGACCTAATCTCTCATGCCATAACCGAAACAAATTGCTCGTTTCATTATTTATATTCAAAGCTTTAAATTCAAAAATTGGCATATTGAACATACCTGAATTCTCAGCAATAACCATTCCATTCTTTATAATCTTTACACCGTTGCTTCCAAATTGGACGGTCATACCAGCCTCCTGCAAACGCTTGACAGAAATTAAATTTTCGGCAACGTCACGGCAATAAAGAACATCCTCAAGCGTGATGTGATTTTCATTCTGCAGCCTCACAATTCCACGTTTCGTTGCATAAATGAATTCTCCTTGTTTGGCAACGGCAATCTTTATTGGAGATTCCAGATCAATGTGGTCGATAAATAGCATCTCATTATATATAAGGTGGTCAGTGGCACCAGAGTCCAGAATAAAATTCACTTTATTTTTGCTTTTAGAATTTAAATTAACACTTTTTATCATAAACGAGAAGCCAGGCTGTGCTGTTGCTGTTTGTGCCTGTTTATTATTTTCTTTATTTTTATTTTTATCATTCATTATTCGTTTATATGCAAAACAATCTTTTTTAAAATGTCCCTCTTTATTACAGTGATGACATTTCATTTTGCCCTTTCCCTTAAATGGTTTGCGAATTTTATTTTTATTATTATGAAAATAACTATTTCTAGTATTACTCTTGTTTTGAATTTCTGCTGTCATAACTTTTCTGCTTGTATCATTACTGTCGTTTTTAATTTTTATTTCGTGGTCGAGTAATCTATTCTTGACAAACGCTAGAGTAAGATTCTCTTCAGCTAAGGTCTCAATCGCGGTTATTACTCCATTATATGAAGATGGCAGTGTCAACAACAAATGTGACACCTTATCCATTTCATCGATTTTCGCGCCTGACGCTAACAACTCACTTACTAATTCGTCGAAAATATTAAAATGGCCTAGCAATGCTATTTCACCATGCAGCTTGAGAGACAGCAATCGCTTTCGAACAGCTAATTGCGACGCCAAACTTTTGCGCTCATAAATGGCGTCTAAATTCCTAAGAATTTGTCGCGACGTGTTGTCGGCTGTTGCAAAATTCAAAAACGAATCACTTAAATGCTCTATCAACGTGCTTTTTGCACATCTCTCTGCTTTTATCCAACTATCTGTAATTTTCTCAGGAACTTCCTCATCAACTACTTTTAAAACATCTAGTTCAGCGAGAAGTGCTCTGATTCTAAATTTCCAAACAGAATATTTTTCACCGTCAAACGGTTTAATGTTGCTCTTCACTTTTTCCATGTGCTTTTTTTTTTTAACAAGAATTCACAGACACTTTTTTATTTAAGATGAAATTATATTAATTATTTAACTCAACGTGACCTGGGCCCAGAACCTATTGGGATTCTACGTTAAATAATTAAATAATTAGACCAGATTTGTTTTGTAGTGATATATTGATATGTTAACTTTTTATTTAAGCACCAGCAACCAGCCACTCTCGTAAGTGTCAAAATCAAAAGAGAAGGAATACACCGCGTGTTCCACTTTAGGTGTGACCAAATAACTTAAGAACTATAATGCCATTTTTGGTATTTTATTAAATACTAATTTGGGGATATTTTAGCTTCATATTTCAACAGACGCATTATGTGTATTTATAACTGGAACCAAAAAGTCCATGAGTGATATCTTATTTGCCAAGGGACCCAAAGACTTACCAACAGCTTTAGCTCTCGCACAAGAAGTAGAATCGAATCACGAACGTTACCAATTTGCCCTAAATTATTCCAGGAGCTTAGGGAACGGGGGTCAGAAGGTTGAGAAAAAACAAACTGAGAAAGATAGGAATAGTTATTTTCCCCAGCAAGCCAAAAACCCTCATTTCAGAAAACTCCTGAGTGTATCCAACTATGGCAACCAAGCAGGCACATCAGTTCTAACGCCAGTTCAGTTACAAGATAATGACGTATCTATGCGAACCATACGAACGGGTCAGAACCAAACTAGGCAGCCACCGTTATCGAATCAGACTAGCCTGCCGATACATCAAAATGTTTGGTCAACCCAGACACAAAACGGCTATGAGCAAGCAACAAAAAGATCATATAGTGGCACTGGTAGGATAACGGGACCAAACCTGCAAAGAGTTAACCATTTAGAACATGGAGACGACTTAGCTTATGCGGACAGTAACGACTATGAACAGGAGGCAGAGAAGTCTGTTCAGGATATTGAAGATGAATGTACAGATTATGATCAATTACATTTTTTAGACAAAAGTCCCTGCTACCGTTCATAGAAAGAAGGATTGCAGGAAGAACCATAAAACTATTGATTGACACCGGGTCTTCAAAAAACTACATTTAGCCGCTGCCAGAACTCAAATACATAACGCCGGTACAAAAACAGTTTACAGTAGAATCGCTTCATGGTTACGACACAATAAAATATAAATGCTTAATCAAACAATTTAATAAAGATATCCAGTTATTCATTCTTCCAGACCTCTCAAGCTTCGACGCCATAATAGGACTTTACACACTGACCCAAACAAATGCAACATTAGATTTGAAAAATAATACGTCGAGTATCGATACTGCAGTTGAACCAATTCAATTTGTAAGGTGTAACAGCGTAAATTTGTCCTATATTGAAGACAGCGTCGTTCCAAAGCGGTTAGCTGATAATTTTCCAACTATGCTAAAGGACCGAATGGATGTTTTTGCTGAGCCAGAAAAAGCATTACCATACAATACAAATATTGTTGCTACAATACGGACACTGGATAACCAACCCATATATTCAAGGCTTTACCCATACCCAATGGGTGTAGCGAATTCGTGAATAATGAGACGAAAGCGCTGTTAAAAGATGGCATTATCCGACCCTCGCGGTCACCTTATAATAATCCAGTGTGGGTAGTCGATAAGAAAGGCACAGATGAAGAGAAAAAGGATTGTTATAGACTTTCGAAAGTTAAACTTAAAGACCGTGGATGACAAATACCCAATACCAAATATTATTCCTTAAATCAGGATTTCATCAAATCTTTCTCGTAGAGAAGGATAGAGAAATTGAGAATTTGAGTTCTGCAGACTTCCTTTCGGCTTAAAAAATGCACCTTGTATATTTCAAAGTGCGCGCTGCACGCGACAGTGGAATACCCTTCGAACTATGTTCCGGTGTAGTTTAATTTGTTAAATTCATACACATATACAAATGCGCAAGCTCGAAGCGGTACTATCGCAGGATGGCAAGCCTATAACAATGATATCTAGGACTCTTAAGGATAGGGAGCTTAGTTTTGCTACAAATGAACGCGAACTTCTGGCCATCGTATGGGCTCTGAAAAGTTTGAGGAACTATTTGTACGGTGTCCAAAACCTTAACATATATATATATTGATCACCAGCCGTTAACGTTTGCTGTTTCCGATAAAAACCCAAACGCCAAAATCAAAAGGTGGAAGGCATTTATAGACGAGCATAATGCCAACATTTTGTATAAGCCGGGGAAGGAAAACTATGTTGCGGATGCATTATCCAGACAGGCCATTCATGCTTTAGAAAGCGACGCTCAGTCGAATATGGCAACAATACATAGCAAGATTTCACTTTCGTATACCATTGAAACAGTCGATAAGCCAGTCAATTGTTTTAGTAATCAAATACTTATTGAAGAAGGCACAGCAAATTGTACTCGCACATTTGTTACATTCGGGAACAAATACAAAGATGAACAAAGGGAAATAGTACACATCGAATACAATAGAGCGCACAGGGCAGCGCAAGAAAATATTAAACAAATATTGCAGGACTATTTTTTCCCTAAAATGTCACAGTTAGCAGCCAGTGTTGCAGGCAACTGCTCGGTCTGTAAAAAAGCCAAGTACGACCGTTACCCGCAAAATCAAATGCTTGGAAGAACACCTATTCCATGACAAATTGGCGAAACCCTGCATATCGATATTTTTTCTACGGACAGGAAGTATTTTCTAACCAGTGTCGATAAGTTTTCTAAATTTGCGATTGTACAACCCGTTTGCTCTCGAACAATAGCCGACATAGAGCCTGCAATAATTCAATTAATAAATTTCTATGCGCACGTGAAAACCTTATATTGTGACAATTAACTGCCAGTCGATTAGGTCACTTTTATTCAACCGATTTAATGTCCAAGTAGAAAATGCACAGCCACTCCATAGTACTTCAAACGGGTAGGTGGAAAGGTTTCACAGCACTTTAATAGAAATAGCACGATGCCTGAAACTGAGAGGAGGTTTGGATGACACGGTCAATCTTATACTTCAGGCAACCGTAGAATATAATAAAACAGTCCATTCAGTCACAAATAAAAGGTCGATCGATGTTATCTATGCCATGCCTTCTGAACTAGCAGATGACATCAGTGACAAGATTCGTAAAGCCCAAGAAGTACAACTAAAAAGAATGAATGAATCAAGACGCGATAGAACTTATCAGGTCGGGGAAACAGTCTTAGTAAAATTTAACAAAAGTCTCGGAAATAAACTTACCCCAAAATATAAAGAGGAAAAGGTTGAAGCGGACATTGGGGCAAGCGTCCTCAAAAGAGGTAGAATAGTTCATAAAGATAATTTACGCTAGGATTATTTTTTTCTTGCTTATATGCTGTTTTTAGGAATTTAGTAGTGGTACATTTTGTTACAGTGACTATCGTAAAGCTGACTTTTCGGACACGGACTTTAGAAAACTTATTATAGTTTTAAAGCATTATGGTTTGTCAAAAATTTAATTAATTAAATATTTGACAAGCATACTCCGGTAATTGGTGATCATTTTCGACATTCCTAACAAAAGGATCTTTAGCCCCTTTAGTATTCATATATCTAAAGCTCGTGGTTAGAACGGTCTAGTTCAATAACTTTGAATTCACGCAGAAAGCAATTTTCCGATGCAAATGCGAACCAAATAATTTTTTTTAATGCAAATTAGATAAAACATTTAATCACTAAAGTTGCTAGGAAAAATAACTCTTAAAACGAGATTAAAAAAATTATTAATGTTTATGAATTCTAACGGCAAAACAAATTTAACCAATGAGCGTTCTACATAGATCATTGTAAGGAACTAAATATGATTGTCACTTATCAATTTCATTATACTAGCTTGTAGTTTTGTACTTAGTAATTTACTCAACAAAGCATCAACGCATTGAAAAGCTCTTGAGTCTTGCTGACCATAACCATTGGGACAACCGAACAAACGAGCGCACTAAGACTATATTTAGGCGGCATCGAACGGTTCTACGAATTGGCAGCTGTACCACAAAAAATGGCAACTTGATTGTATATTACAGGTTTGCCATTTGGAAAATATTTGTACCTGGCAATGGAATCTTAACTGACCATAAGCCCTAGAAGAAGTCTGTGGACAGCCTTAGTTTTAAAACGGGAGGAGTTAAGACACGCACCGAGCATTACAAATGACCCGAACCATGTTTAAGTGCCCTCAGAGCATTAAGATAAGAGTGAAGCATTGTCTTCGAATGAAAACATAGCCTAAGAGATTAGGATTAGTTGTTCTTAAGACATTTAAAGCATCGGTTATCACCACGCAAATAAAAAAGAGTACTCATTATACGCACTATGTCTTTCGTCAGCCGTCGCAACGAAGACTAAATAAAATACATTCTTAATAATTTATATACATACATGCATGCATACACATTCTTTGTACCAAGTAGCTTTTAGGTTAGCGAAGAGAAGAAGGGTAAAAATACGCCGCATCACCCAATGTTGCAACGTCGTGGGACACCGGCACAAATCATGGGACTATAACTCTCGCGCTCGTCTACCTACCTTGTTAGCTGACACAAACACTTGGAGTTATGGTCAAACTTTCTTGATTGATTTGCGGGGCGGTGGGCGCGACATCCAGAGTGGACCATTAATTCCAAATTTCTCTCTAGCGTGTATAATAGCTGAGATCTGTGTGTTCATCTGGTCAGAAAGACATCCAGACAGATAGACGCACATGGCTCAATCGACTCGGCTAGTGATCCTGAGTAAGAATATGTACAATATATGTCAAAGGTACACTTTCGTCTTTGTCCGCCATAATGTTAGCGCAGTGAGTTTCGATCGCACTGAAGTTCTACACACAACTGTTCCAACTGTTTCACAAGATCTGGGTGTAGTATAGGCCTTGCAAAGATATATTCCTCCAACGAGTCAGAGGAAGAAGAGCCGGGCTGATCAAATTGATACTGCAGAATGGAATTCGTCTTTGTTATTTGACATGGTCTACGCTGCCACAGTTGCTGGATGTAGATCGCCTGACAGTAATTAGCACACTTCAGAGACTGTATGCCCATCAACCAAACATAACTGAACATATTCAGCTCAGACTGATGGACGCCTCTCCAGTGCACTGACACGGACTGCCTGTTGACAAATACCGATACCCATCACACCCAGCACAACCTTCCCAGGAGCTGGTGCAGCGTATCATCAAGCTGCTTCTTCAGCGAGATTTGGTAACACATGACCACAGCACTAACGCACTCAGAGATGCTTTTACCATGCTAACAGAACAGTACACATTTGCTGTCATACTGCCTCAGATCAAGCGAGGGCCTGTATTGTCAATAATGATCAAATTAGCAGACAGGTTCGAATGCTTGTTGGCAAAGCAGTTATCGTTGGCTGAAACTAGGAAACATTGATGATGACAGATAGATGTTTGAGGCAACAGCCGCTGTTTGTCATCAGATTTCCACTGTTGCTTAGATCAATCTGTAAACATGAGAATGCTTCAGTTCACCATGTTACTTAAAGACAATACTGCCACCTATGCAGCAAACAACGAAAAAAATGAGGGGGATGAAAGTGGTATGTAAAAAATGAAATGTCAAACAGGCAAGCGACACAGAACAACTGTACATAGATATGATTTTATGATCGCGACAGCACACATTGGTTGGTCTTTACTTTATGTTTAAATAAAATGTAAATAAATTTTGTTCAGAGACAAAATTGAGTTGACAGGATGAGCAGACATGCAGGAGAGGGTCAACGGAGTGGGATGGGCTGGGTAGTTTGTTTCATGTGGCATATGTGGGACTTACACAAGGCAGTTAACAATGCAGGTACTATACATATGGGATAGCATGTGCAGTGTTGACAAGGTTACATGTTTCACTCTGTTTTTTTGAATAGCACATGAAATGATCTCTGGAGACTGTTCATTGATTCCTAGACAGTCTCCAGGTATTTCGTGTCAAAAATTGAGCTGAAAGTTTATTGTAAAAAGGTCGCTCTGTTCGACATAATATTAAAAAAACAAATTTTTGAACATACTTTGGCACTTATTAACACTTGCATGTAGTATATATGTGAGTGTATGCATGTACATTGTTAACTGCTTGTATTGTACATAAAATCGCCTAACAAGCCGCCAATATATTCTTGCGAACAGCACAAATTCGCAGCTGCAAAGTTACACATATGTACATAGAATAACACAAAAACATACATACATACATATATCTTTCGTTATTATATACATATGCCACAAGGTAAATGTACTAACAAGTAATATTCAACTGCATGATTTTTGATATAAAACATAAAACAAAGTAAACAAAACTTGCAATATTTATTTACATTTATTTAAACATAAAATTGGTGGTCAAAAGTGTTTAAATTGTGTGTTTTGTGCAACGCAAATTGTCGCGGTTCCTACATATTTACAAGCAAAACGCAATTCTGAACATATGCAAAAAGACATGTGCTAGACGCACATACAACAGGCTTCGCACATACACACTCACATACATATTTTCTTTGCTTGCTTGCGCTCTCAATTTTGTTGTATATCGCCAATCTCGTTTGCATTCGGCGTCGCTTGCATTTGCCGCCGCTTTTGCATTTTGTTACCCCGCACCCCATATTTTACAGCTGTCTACAAACGCGTAGTGTCAGCGAACTTTGATTTTAATACTCTTCTCGCTTGTTTCGTTTTTTTTGATATAGCATAACCCACTTAGAGTGCGTGTGTTTATATATTCTTTTCGTTAGATTTGCTTACCCCAACCCCGCATTTTACAATTGCTAAACGTGGTAGTTAGCAGTAAACGTTATCTTGCCTTACTCCTTGGACTTGCTTGGATCACTTTTCAGTTCGTCAGGTCGACACAACGCATAGGTTGCGTGTGTGTGTGTATTAGGCAAGCTAGATTTCCACATAGTTCGGCGTTATGAGGGTAGCTCACAAAGTTGCGAGATTGTTTTCATTGTTGAGTAATTAATAAATTTTTTAAAGCAACATGCTGGAGAGAGGAGTCTGGAAAAGATCGTCTGAAAGCCACAAGTCAGCAAAACGGGCTGCAAAAATTATCGCTATGTTTGCAAAGATTTGATAGGGTTAGCGCTGACATCTCCCGTATGCAAACAGCAATTAAATCAAAGACCATTTCGTCTGATAAAACAGAGTTAGCTTGCCGTTTAGAACTTTTAGACGGTTACATTGAAAAAGGCGATGAATTTACAGGCTGAAGCGGGATAATTTAAACCCTCAGAATGACTTCTAGAGGGGGCGGCCATTAGAAGATTTGTGTGTCATCACAAAGGCGTTATATAAATGCATCAAAGGCAACGCCAGAGCTAAGAGCACAATTGCTCCATAGTTTGAGCCGATCCTTAACTGCCGAAAATGCGTTTGCCCAGATTTAGTGGCAAACATTCGGAATACAAAATTTTATCTGCCTGTTTGAAAGTTTGGTCGACAATGACAATCCCTTGTCAAACGTCGAAAAGTTCAACCATTTAGTTTTCGTGTTTGTCCGATGCTTGAAGTAGCCGGGGTAAGTTAAGCCATATCACTAACGGATTGTAACTATCCAAAGGCCCTCGCTTGTCCCAAGGCAGTATATGACAACAAATGTCTTATATTCTTTGATACTGTTTCGCAATTGTTTGACATACCTAGCATGACAAAACCATCTGCATCGAGTTTGAGATCGATCATGACACGGTGTCTGCTATTTATGCTTTCGTTGTCGTCGTTAGGGAACGACAGAGACATTGCTAATGCAATGATAATTCACATGGTCATGGCAAAGGTAGACCATGGTACCAAATCTCGCTTTGAAGAGCAGCTTGACTATGATACGCTGCTGTCCTGGGAAGATTGTGCTAGACAACTGAATAAAAGATATCAGTATTTGTCAACAGAGGAGTCAACTCGTGACAAAAACAAAGTCGCGAATTGACGCCAAGAAGCCCCATCAGGGTAAGTCGCCTCCTTGCTGATGGAGGGCGTCCATCAACGTCTGTATGTGTTTTTGCAAGTCTGAAACGCACAATATCTCTTCGTGTCCGTCGTTTTCTGCAATTTCAAGCTATGCAGCGTTTTTGAATATGTCAAAGCACAAAAAGTTATTCTCAAATTGTTTGGTTGTTGGGCATATTGTCTCTAAGTGGAAGGCGCCAAAAAGCGGTAGAGTTTGTTCGTTGGCCTCACCACGCCTTGCTTCACAGGTATACAATTCTGATCATGAGGTATCTCTTACACATCAAAAGTCAACTGTGTGGGGCCCGGGTGGGCCATGTGTCAAATAATGCACAAATGGAATAGCCACTGCTGTTGTTTTGATAAAGACAGATTTGGTCAGTTGCATTCTGTAACAGCCTTGCTTGACAGTGGTTCCCAAATCAATTTGATATCAGAGGAGTATGGCCCAGATGTTACGGCTCAAGCGGGAGCCAACATCTTTAGCTATTTCGATGGTTGGAGGTGCAACAATAGATAGCAAAACATAAATTTATTAATAAAAACAGTTAGCGCAGTGAGTTCAGATCGCACTGGA
>JAEIFQ010000670.1:0-17720 GCA_018904025.1 Zaprionus vittiger | reverse complement strand
AAATTTTGAAAATGTTGTAAGGGGGTGCTTCGAAAAATTCAAATTCAAATTTACACCTAAATTAAGGGTTTTTCTTCGATATTTTCTACAATTTTCATCGCAAAGACTTTTCGAAGGACATTTTATACTACTTATGACTACCTCTATCAACTTAAGTCAAAATATCAAAATCTAAAATTTGAAAAAATTTGAAAAAGTTGGAAAGGGGGTGCTTTAATCTACAATTTTACACCTAAAGGGGGGAAAATTAAGGGTTTTTCTTCGATATTTTCCACAATTTTCATCGCAAAGACTTTTCGAAGGAAATTTTATACTATTTATGACTAGCTTTATCAATTTAAGTCAAAATATCGAAATTCTAAGTTTTGAAAAATTTTGAAAATGTTGTAAGGGGGTGCTTCGAAAAATTCAAATTCAAATTTACACCTAAATTAAGGGTTTTTCTTCGATATTTTCCACAATTTTCATCGCAAAGACTTTTCGAAGGACATTTTATACTACTTATGACTAGCTCTATCAATTTAAGTCAAAATATCGATATTCTAAATTTTGAAAAATTTTGAAAATGTTGTAAGGGGGATGCTTCGAAAAATTCAAATTCAAATTTACACCTAAATTAAGGGTTTTTCTTCGATATTTTTCACAATTTTCACCGCAAAGACTTTTCGAAGGACATTTTATACTATTTATGACTAGCTTTATCAATTTAAGTCAAAATATCGATATTCTAAATTTTGAAAAATTTTGAAAATGTTGTAAGGGGGTGCTTGAAAATTCAAATCAAATTTACACCTAAATTAAGGGTTTTTCTTCGATATTTTCCACAATTTTCATCGCAAAGACTTTTCGAAGGACATTTTATACTATTTATGACTAGTTTTATCAATTTAAGTCAAAATATCGAAATTCTAAATTTTGAAAAATTTTGAAAATGTTGTAAGGGGGGTGCTTCGAAAAATTCAAATTCAAATTTACACCTAAATTAAGGGGTTTTCTTCGATATTTTCCACAATTTTCATCGCAAAGACTATTCGAAGGACATTTTATACTACTTATGACTAGCTTTATCAATTTAAGTCAAAATATCAAAATTCTAAATTTTGAAAAATTTTGAAAATGTTGTAAGGGGGGTGCTTCAAAAAATTCAAATTCAAATTTACACCTAAATTAAGGGTTTTTCTTCGATATTTTCCACAATTTTCATCGCAAAGACTTTTCGAAGGACATTTTATACTACTTATGACTAGCTTTATCAATTTAAGTCAAAATATCAAAATTCTAAATTTTGAAAAATTTTGAAAATGTTGTAAGGGGGGTGCTTCGAAAAATTCAAATTCAAATTTACACCTAAATTAAGGGTTTTTCTTCGATATTTTTCACAATTTTCACCGCAAAGACTTTTCGAAGGACATTTTATACTACTTATGACTAGCTTTATCAACTTAAGTCAAAATATCAAAATTCTAAATTTTGAAAAATTTTGAAAATGTTGTAAGGGGGGTGCTTCGAAGAATTCAAATTCAAATTTACACCTAAATTAAGGGTTTTTCTTCGATATTTTCCACAATTTTCACCGCAAAGACTTTTCGAAGGAAATTTTATACTATTTATGACTAGCTTTATCAATTTAAGTCAAAATATCGAAATTCTAAATTTTGAAAAATTTTGAAAATGTTGTAAGGGGGGTGCTTCGAAAAATTCAAATTCAAATTTACACCTAAATTAAGGGTTTTTCTTCGATATTTTCCACAATTTTCATCGCAAAGACTTTTCGAAGGACATTTTATACTATTTATGACTAGCTTTATCAATTTAAGTCAAAATATCGGTATTCTAAATTTTGAAAAATTTTGAAAATGTTGTAAGGGGGGTGCTTCGAAAAATTCAAATTCAAATTTACACCTAAATTAAGGGTTTTTCTTCGATATTTTCCACAATTTTCACCACAAAGACTTTTCGAAGGAAATTTTATACTATTTATGACTAGCTTTATCAATTTAAGTCAAAATATCGAAATTCTAAATTTTGAAAAATTTTGAAAATGTTGTAAGGGGGGTGCTTCGAAAAATTCAAATTCAAATTTACACCTAAATTAAGGGTTTTTCTTCGATATTTTCCACAATTTTCATCGCAAAGACTTTTCGAAGGACATTTTATACTACTTATGACTACCTCTATCAACTTAAGTCAAAATATCAAAATTCTAAATTTTGAAAAATTTTGAAAATGTTGTAAGGGGGGTGCTTTATCACAATTTTACACCTAAATTAAGGGTTTTTCTTCGATATTTTCCACAATTTTAATCGCAAAGACTTTTCGAAGGAAATTTTATACTATTTATGACTAGCTTTATCAATTTAAGTCAAAATATCGAAATTCTAAATTTTGAAAAATTTTGAAAATTTTGTAAGGGGGGTGCTTCGAAAAATTCAAATTCAAATTTACACCTAAATTAAGGGTTTTTCTTCGATATTTTCCACAATTTTCATCGCAAAGACTTTTCGAAGGACATTTTATACTACTTATGACTACCTCTATCAACTTAAGTCAAAATATCAAAATTCTTAATTTTGAAAAATTTTGAAAATGTTGTAAGGGGGATGCTTCGAAAAATTCAAATTCAAATTTACACCTAAATTAAGGGTTTTTCTTCGATATTTTTCACAATTTTCACCGCAAAGACTTTTTGAAGGACATTTTATACTACTTATGACTACCTCTATCAACTTAAGTCAAAATATCAAAATTCTAAATTTTGAAAAATTTTGAAAATGTTGTAAGGGGGGTGCTTTATCACAAATTTACACCTAAATTAAGGGTTTTTCTTCGATATTTTCCACAATTTTCATCGCAAAGACTTTTCGAAGGACATTTTATACTATTTATGACTAGTTTTATCAATTTAAGTCAAAATATCGAAATTCTAAATTTTGAAAAATTTTGAAAATGTTTTAAGGGGGGTGCTTCGAAAAATTCAAATTCAAATTTACACCTAAATTAAGGGTTTTTCTTCGATATTTTCCACAATTTTCATCGCAAAGACTTTTCGAAGGACATTTTATACTATTTATGACTAGCTTTATCAATTTAAGTCAAAATATCGATATTCTAAATTTTGAAAAATTTTGAAAATGTTGTAAGGGGGGTGCTTCGAAAAATTCAAATTCAAATTTACACCTAAATTAAGGGTTTTTCTTCGATATTTTCCACAATTTTCATCGCAAAGACTTTTCGAAGGACATTTTATACCATTTATGACTAGCTTTATCAATTTAAGTCAAAATATCGAAATTCTAAATTTTGAAAAATTTTGAAAATGTTGTAAGGGGGGTGCTTCGAAAAATTCAAATTCAAATTTACACCTAAATTAAGGGTTTTTCTTCGATATTTTTCACAATTTTCACCGCAAAGACTTTTCGAAGGACATTTTATACTACTTATGACTACCTCTATCAACTTAAGTCAAAATATCAAAATTCTAAATTTTGAAAAATTTTGAAAATGTTGTAAGGGGGGTGCTTCGAAGAATTCAAATTCAAATTTACACCTAAATTAAGGGTTTTTCTTCGATATTTTCCACAATTTTCATCGCAAAGACTTTTCGAAGGACATTTTATACTATTTATGACTAGCTTTATCAATTTAAGTCAAAATATCAAAATTCTAAATTTTGAAAAATTTTGAAAATGTTGTAAGGGGGGTGCTTCGAAAAATTCAAATTCAAATTTACACCTAAATTAAGGGTTTTTCTTCGATATTTTCCACAATTTTCACCGCAAAGACTTTTCGAAGGAAATTTTATACTATTTACTAGCTTTATCAATTTAAGTCAAAATATCGAAATTCTAAATTTTGAAAAATTTTGAAAATGTTGTAAGGGGGGTGCTTCGAAAAATTCAAATTCAAATTTACACATAAATTAAGGGTTTTTCTTCGATATTTTCACCAATTTTCATCGCAAAGACTTTTCGAAGGACATTTTATACTATTTATGACTAGCTTTATCAATTTAAGACAAAATATCGATATTCTAAATTTTGAAAAATTTTGAAAATGTTGTAAGGGGGGTGCTTCGAAAAATTCAAATTCAAATTTACACCTAAATTAAGGGTTTTTCTTCGATATTTTCCACAATTTTCACCGCAAAGACTTTTCGAAGGACATTTTATACTACTTATGACTACCTTTATCAATTTAAGTCAAAATATCAAAATTCTAAATTTTGAAAAATTTTGAAAATGTTGTAAGAGGGGTGCTTTATCACAATTTTACACCTAAATTAAGGGTTTTTCTTCGATATTTTCCACAATTTTCATCGCAAAGACTTTTCGAAGGACATTTTATACTACTTATGACTACCTCTATCAACTTAAGTCAAAATATCAAAATTCTAAATTTTGAAAAATTTTGAAAATGTTGTAAGGAGGGTGCTTCGAAGAATTCAAATTCAAATTTACACCTAAATTAAGGGTTTTTCTTCGATATTTTCCACAATTTTCATCGCAAAGACTTTTCGAAGGACATTTTATACTATTTATGACTAGCTTTATCAATTTAAGTCAAAATATCGAAATTCTAAATTTTGAAAATTTTTGAAAATGTTGTTAGGGGGTGCTTCGAAAAATTCAAATTCAAATTTACACCTAAATTAAGGGTTTTTCTTCGATATTTTCCACAATTTTCACCGCAAAGACTTTTCGAAGGACATTTTATACTATTTATGACTAGCTTTATCAATTTAAGTCAAAATATCGAAATTCTAAATTTTGAAAAATTTTGAAAATGTTGTAAGGGGGGTGCTTCGAAAAATTCAAATTCAAATTTACACCTAAATTAAGGGTTTTTCTTCGATATTTTCCACAATTTTCACCGCAAAGACTTTTCGAAGGAAATTTTATACTATTTATGACTAGCTTTATCAATTTAAGTCAAAATATCGAAATTCTAAATTTTGAAAAATTTTGAAAATGTTGTAAGGGGGGTGTTTCGAAAAATTCAAAGTCAAATTAACACCTAAATTAAGGGTTTTTCTTCGATATTTTCCACAATTTTCATCGTAAAGACTTTTCGAAGGACATTTTATACTACTTATGACTAGCTTTATCAATTTAAGTCAAAATATCAAAATTCTAAATTTTGAAAAATTTTGAAAATGTTGTAAGGGGGGTGCTTCGAAAAATTCAAATTCAAATTTACACCTAAATTAAGGGTTTTTCTTCGATATTTTCCACAATTTTCATCGCAAAGACTTTTCGAAGGACATTTTATACTATTTATGACTAGCTTTATCAATTTAAGTCAAAATATCAAAATTCTAAATTTTGAAAAATTTTGAAAATGTTGTAAGGGGGGTGCTTCGAAAAATTCAAATTCAAATTTACACCTAAATTAAGGGTTTTTCTTCGATATTTTCCACAATTTTCACCGCAAAGACTTTTCGAAGGAAATTTTATACTATTTATGACTAGCTTTATCAATTTAAGTCAAAATATCGAAATTCTAAATTTTGAAAAATTTTGAAAATGTTGTAAGGGGGGTGCTTCGAAAAATTCAAATTCAAATTTACACCTAAATTAAGGGTTTTTCTTCGATATTTTCCACAATTTTCATCGCAAAGACTTTTCGAAGGACATTTTATACTATTTATGACTAGCTTTATCAATTTAAGACAAAATATCGAAATTCTAAATTTTGAAAAATTTTGAAAATGTTGTAAGGGGGGTGCTTCGAAAAATTCAAATTCAAATTTACACCTAAATTAAGGGTTTTTCTTCGATATTTTCCACAATTTTCACCGCAAAGACTTTTCGAAGGAAATTTTATACTATTTATGACTAGCTTTATCAATTTAAGTCAAATATCGAAATTCTAAATTTTGAAAAATTTTGAAAATGTTGTAAGGGGGGTGCTTCGAAAAATTCAAATTCAAATTTACACCTAAATTAAGGGTTTTTCTTCGATATTTTCCACAATTTTCATCGCAAAGACTTTTCGAAGGACATTTTATACTATTTATGACTAGCTTTATCAATTTAAGACAAAATATCGATATTCTAAATTTTGAAAATGTTGTAAGGGGGGTGCTTCGAAAAATTCAAATTCAAATTTACACCTAAATTAAGGGTTTTTCTTCGATATTTTCCACAATTTTCACCGCAAAGACTTTTCGAAGGAAATTTTATACTATTTATGACTAGCTTTATCAATTTAAGTCAAAATATCGAAATTCTAAATTTTGAAAAATTTTGAAAATGTTGTAAGGGGGGTGCTTCGAAAAATTCAAATTCAAATTTACACCTAAATTAAGGGTTTTTCTTCGATATTTTCCACAATTTTCATCGCAAAGACTTTTCGAAGGACATTTTATACTACTTATGACTACCTCTATCAACTTAAGTCAAAATATCAAAATTCTAAATTTTGAAAAATTTTGAAAATGTTGTAAGGAGGGTGCTTCGAAGAATTCAAATTCAAATTTACACCTAAATTAAGGGTTTTTCTTCGATATTTTCCACAATTTTCATCGCAAAGACTTTTCGAAGGACATTTTATACTATTTATGACTAGCTTTATCAATTTAAGTCAAAATATCGAAATTCTAAATTTTGAAAAATTATGTTGTGAGGGGGTGCTTCGAAAAATTCAAATTCAAATTTACACCTAAATTAAGGGTTTTTCTTCGATATTTTCCACAATTTTCATCGCAAAGACTTTTCGAAGGACATTTTATACTATTTATGACTAGCTTTATCAATTTAAGTCAAAATATCAAAATTCTAAATTTTGAAAAATTTTGAAAATGTTGTAAGGGGGGTGCTTCGAAAAATTCAAATTCAAATTTACACCTAAATTAAGGGTTTTTCTTCGATATTTTCCACAATTTTCACCGCAAAGACTTTTCGAAGGAAATTTTATACTATTTATGACTAGCTTTATCAATTTAAGTCAAAATATCGAAATTCTAAATTTTGAAAAATTTTGAAAATGTTGTAAGGGGGTGCTTCGAAAAATTCAAAGTCAAATTTACACCTAAATTAAGGGTTTTTCTTCGATATTTTCCACAATTTTCATCGCAAAGACTTTTCGAAGGACATTTTATACTATTTATGACTAGCTTTATCAATTTAAGTCAAAATATCGATATTCTAAATTTTGAAAAATTGAAAATGTTGTAAGGGGGGTGCTTCGAAAAATTCAAATTCAAATTTACACCTAAATTAAGGGTTTTTCTTCGATATTTTCCACAATTTTCACCGCAAAGACTTTTCGAAGGAAATTTTATACTATTTATGACTAGCTTCATCAATTTAAGTCAAAATATCGAAATTCTAAATTTTGAAAAATTTTGAAAATGTTGTAAGGGGGTTGCTTCGAAAAATTCAAATTCAAATTTACACCTAAATTAAGGGTTTTTCTTCGATATTTTCCACAATTTTCATCGCAAAGACTTTTCGAAGGACATTTTATACTATTTATGACTAGCTTTATCAATTTAAGACAAAATATCGATATTCTAAATTTTGAAAATGTTGTAAGGGGGGTGCTTCGAAAAATTCAAATTCAAATTTACACCTAAATTAAGGGTTTTTCTTCGATATTTTCCACAATTTTCATCGCAAAGACTTTTCGAAGGACATTTTATACTATTTATGACTAGCTTTATCAATTTAAGTCAAAATATCGAAATTCTAAATTTTGAAAAATTTGAAAATGTTGTAAGGGGGGTGCTTCGAAAAATTCAAATTCAAATTTACACCTAAATTAAGGGTTTTTCTTCGATATTTTCCACAATTTTCACCGCAAAGACTTTTCGAAGGACATTTTATACTATTTATGACTAGCTTTATCAATTTAAGTCAAAATATCGAAATTCTAAATTTTGAAAAATTTTGAAAATGTTGTAAGGGGGGTGCTTCGAAAAATTCAAATTCAAATTTACACCTAAATTAAGGGTTTTTCTTCGATATTTTCCACAATTTTCATCGCAAAGACTTTTCGAAGGACATTTTATACTATTTATGACTAGCTTTATCAATTTAAGTCAAAATATCGAAATTCTAAATTTTGAAAAATTTTGAAAATGTTGTAAGGGGGTGCTTCGAAAAATTCAAATTCAAATTTACACCTAAATTAAGGGTTTTTCTTCGATATTTTCCACAATTTTCATCGCAAAGACTTTTCGAAGGACATTTTATACTACTTATGACTAGCTCTATCAATTTAAGTCAAAATATCAAAATTCTAAATTTTGAAAAATTTTGAAAATGTTGTAAGGGGGTGCTTCGAAAAATTCAAATTCAAATTTACACCTAAATTAAGGGTTTTTCTTCGATATTTTCCACAATTTTCATCGCAAAGACTTTTCGAAGGACATTTTATACTATTTATGACTAGCTTTATCAATTTAAGTCAAAATATCGAAATTCTAAATTTTGAAAAATTTTGAAAATGTTGTAAGGGGGGTGCTTCGAAAAATTCAAATTCAAATTTACACCTAAATTAAGGGTTTTTCTTCGATATTTTCCACAATTTTCATCGCAAAGACTTTTCGAAGGACATTTTATACTATTTATGACTAGCTTTATCAATTTAAGTCAAAATATCGAAATTCTAAATTTTGAAAAATTTTGAAAATGTTGTAAGGGGGTGCTTCGAAAAATTCAAATTCAAATTTACACCTAAATTAAGGGTTTTTCTTCGATATTTTCCACAATTTTCATCGCAAAGACTTTTCGAAGGACATTTTATACTACTTATGACTACCTCTATCAATTTAAGTCAAAATATCGAAATTCTAAATTTTGAAAAATTTTGAAAATGTTGTAAGGGGGTGCTTCGAAAAATTCAAATTCAAATTTACACCTAAATTAAGGGTTTTTCTTCGATATTTTCCACAATTTTCATCGCAAAGACTTTTCGAAGGACATTTTATACTACTTATGACTAGCTTTATCAATTTAAGTCAAAATATCAAAATTCTAAATTTTGAAAAATTTTGAAAATGTTGTAAGGGGGTGCTTCGAAAAATTCAAATTCAAATTTACACCTAAATTAAGGGTTTTTCTTCGATATTTTCCACAATTTTCATCGCAAAGACTTTTCGAAGGACATTTTATACTATTTATGACTAGCTTTATCAATTTAAGTCAAAATATCGAAATTCTAAATTTTGAAAAATTTTGAAAATGTTGTAAAGGGGTGCTTCGAAAAATTCAAATTCAAATTTACACCTAAATTAAGGGTTTTTCTTCGATATTTTCCACAATTTTCATCGCAAAGACTTTTCGAAGGACATTTTATACTATTTATGACTAGCTCTATCAATTTAAGTCAAAATATCGAAATTCTAAATTTTGAAAAATTTTGAAAATGTTGTAAGGGGGTGCTTCGAAAAATTCAAATTCAAATTTACACCTAAATTAAGGGTTTTTCTTCGATATTTTCCACAATTTTCATCGCAAAGACTTTTCGAAGGACATTTTATACTATTTATGACTAGCTTTATCAATTTAAGTCAAAATATCGAAATTCTAAATTTTGAAAAATTTTGAAAATGTTGTAAGGGGGTGCTTCGAAAAATTCAAATTCAAATTTACACCTAAATTAAGGGTTTTTCTTCGATATTTTCCACAATTTTCATCGCAAAGACTTTTCGAAGGACATTTTATACTATTTATGACTAGCTTTATCAATTTAAGTCAAAATATCAAAATTCTAAATTTTGAAAAATTTTGAAAATGTTGTAAGGGGGGTGCTTCGAAAAATTCAAATTCAAATTTACACCTAAATTAAGGGTTTTTCTTCGATATTTTCCACAATTTTCACCGCAAAGACTTTTCGAAGGACATTTTATACTACTTATGACTAGCTCTATCAATTTAAGTCAAAATATCGAAATTCTAAATTTTGAAAAATTTTGAAAATGTTGTAAGGGGGTGCTTCGAAAAATTCAAATTCAAATTTACACCTAAATTAAGGGTTTTTCTTCGATATTTTCCACAATTTTCATCGCAAAGACTTTTCGAAGGACATTTTATACTATTTATGACTAGCTTTATCAATTTAAGTCAAAATATCGAAATTCTAAATTTTGAAAAATTTTGAAAATGTTGTAAGGGGGTGCTTCGAAAAATTCAAATTCAAATTTACACCTAAATTAAGGGTTTTTCTTCGATATTTTCCACAATTTTCATCGCAAAGACTTTTCGAAGGACATTTTATACTATTATGACTAGCTTTATCAATTTAAGTCAAAATATCGAAATTCTAAATTTTGAAAAATTTTGAAAATGTTGTAAGGGGGTGCTTCGAAAAATTCAAATTCAAATTTACACCTAAATTAAGGGTTTTTCTTCGATATTTTCCACAATTTTCATCGCAAAGACTTTTCGAAGGACATTTTATACTACTTATGACTAGCTTTATCAATTTAAGTCAAAATATCGAAATTCTAAATTTTGAAAAATTTTGAAAATGTTGTAAGGGGGTGCTTCGAAAAATTCAAATTCAAATTTACACCTAAATTAAGGGTTTTTCTTCGATATTTTCCACAATTTTCATCGCAAAGACTTTTCGAAGGACATTTTATACTACTTATGACTAGCTTTATCAATTTAAGTCAAAATATCAAAATTCTAAATTTTGAAAAATTTTGAAAATGTTGTAAGGGGGGTGCTTCGAAAAATTCAAATTCAAATTTACACCTAAATTAAGGGTTTTTCTTCGATATTTTCCACAATTTTCATCGCAAAGACTTTTCGAAGGACATTTTATACTATTATGACTAGCTTTATCAATTTAAGTCAAAATATCGAAATTCTAAATTTTGAAAAATTTTGAAAATGTTGTAAGGGGGTGCTTCGAAAAATTCAAATTCAAATTTACACCTAAATTAAGGGTTTTTCTTCGATATTTTCCACAATTTTCATCGCAAAGACTTTTCGAAGGACATTTTATACTATTTATGACTAGCTTTATCAATTTAAGTCAAAATATCGATATTCTAAATTTTGAAAAATTTTGAAAATGTTGTAAGGGGGTGCTTCGAAAAATTCAAATTCAAATTTACACCTAAATTAAGGGGTTTTCTTCGATATTTTCCACAATTTTCATCGCAAAGACTTTTCGAAGGACATTTTATACTATTTATGACTAGCTTTATCAATTTAAGTCAAAATATCGAAATTCTAAATTTTGAAAAATTTTGAAAATGTTGTAAGGGGGTGCTTCGAAAAATTCAAATTCAAATTTACACCTAAATTAAGGGTTTTTCTTCGATATTTTCCACAATTTTCATCGCAAAGACTTTTCGAAGGACATTTTATACTATTTATGACTAGCTTTATCAATTTAAGTCAAAATATCAAAATTCTAAATTTTGAAAAATTTTGAAAATGTTGTAAGGGGGTGCTTCGAAAAATTCAAATTCAAATTTACACCTAAATTAAGGGTTTTTCTTCGATATTTTCCACAATTTTCATCGCAAAGACTTTTCGAAGGACATTTTATACTATTTATGACTAGCTTTATCAATTTAAGTCAAAATATCGAAATTCTAAATTTTGAAAAATTTTGAAAATGTTGTAAGGGGGTGCTTCGAAAAATTCAAATTCAAATTTACACCTAAATTAAGGGTTTTTCTTCAAGATATTTTCCACAATTTTCATCGCAAAGACTTTTCGAAGGACATTTTATACTATTTATGACTTAGCTTTATCAATTTAAGTCAAAATATCAAAATTCTAAATTTTGAAAAATTTTGAAAATGTTGTAAGGGGGTGCTTCGAAAAATTCAAATTCAAATTTACACCTAAATTAAGGGGTTTTCTTCGATATTTTCCACAATTTTCACCGCAAAGACTTTTCGAAGGACATTTTATACTATTTATGACTACCTCTATCAACTTAAGTCAAAATATCAAAATTCTAAATTTTGAAAAATTTTGAAAATGTTGTAAGGGGGGTGCTTCGAAAAATTCAAATTCAAATTTACACCTAAATTAAGGGTTTTTCTTCGATATTTTCCACAATTTTCATCGCAAAGACTTTTCGAAGGACATTTTATACTATTTATGACTAGCTCTATCAATTTAAGTCAAAATATCAAAATTCTAAATTTTGAAAAATTTTGAAAATGTTGTAAGGGGGGTGCTTCGAAAAATTCAAATTCAAATTTACACCTAAATTAAGGGTTTTTCTTCGATATTTTCCACAATTTTCACCGCAAAGACTTTTCGAAGGACATTTTATACTATTTATGACTAGCTTTATCAATTTAAGTCAAAATATCAAATTCTAAATTTTGAAAAATTTTGAAAATGTTGTAAGGGGGTGCTTCGAAAAATTCAAATTCAAATTTACACCTAAATTAAGGGTTTTTCTTCGATATTTTCCACAATTTTCATCGCAAAGACTTTTCGAAGGACATTTTATACTATTTATGACTAGCTTTATCAATTTAAGTCAAAATATCGAAATTTTGAAAACATTTGAAAATGTTGTAAGGGGGGGGCTTCGAAAAATTCAAATTCAAATTTACACCTAAATTAAGGGTTTTTCTTCGATATTTTCCACAATTTTCACCGCAAAGACTTTTCGAAGGACATTTTATACTATTTATGACTAGCTTTATCAATTTAAGTCAAAATATCGAAATTCTAAATTTTGAAAAATTTTGAAAATGTTGTAAGAGGGTGCTTCGAAAAATTCAAATTCAAATTTACACCTAAATTAAGGGTTTTTCTTCGATATTTTCCACAATTTTCGAAGGACATTTTATACTATTTATGACTAGCTTTATCAATTTAAGTCAAAATATCGAAATTCTAAATTTTGAAAAATTTTGAAAATGTTGTAAGGGGGTGCTTCGAAAAATCCAAATTCAAATTTACACCTAAATTAAGGGTTTTTCTTCGATATTTTCCACAATTTTCATCGCAAAGACTTTTCGAAGGACATTTTATACTATTTATGACTAGCTTTATCAATTTAAGTCAAAATATCGAAATTCTAAATTTTGAAAAATTTTGAAAATGTTGTAAGGGGGGTGCTTCGAAAAATTCAAATTCAAATTTACACCTAAATTAAGGGTTTTGCTTCGATATTTTCCACAATTTTCACCGCAAAGACTTTTCGAAGGACATTTTATACTATTTATGACTAGCTTTATCAATTTAAGTCAAAATATCGAAATTCTAAATTTTGAAAAATTTTGAAAATGTTGTAAGGGGGTGCTTCGAAAAATTCAAATTCAAATTTACACCTAAATTAAGGGTTTTTCTTCGATATTTTCCACAATTTTCATCGCAAAGACTTTTCGAAGGACATTTTATACTACTTATGACTAGCTTTATCAATTTAAGTCAAAATATCAAAATTCTAAATTTTGAAAAATTTTGAAAATGTTGTAAGGGGGTGCTTCGAAAAATTCAAATTCAAATTTACACCTAAATTAAGGGTTTTTCTTCGATATTTTCCACAATTTTCATCGCAAAGACTTTTCGAAGGACATTTTATACTATTTATGACTAGCTTTATCAATTTAAGTCAAAATATCAAATTCTAAATTTTGAAAAATTTTGAAAATGTTGTAAGGGGGTGCTTCGAAAAATTCAAATTCAAATTTACACCTAAATTAAGGGTTTTTCTTCGATATTTTCCACAATTTTCATCGCAAAGACTTTTCGAAGGACATTTTATACTATTTATGACTAGCTTTATCAATTTAAGTCAAAATATCGAAATTCTAAATTTTGAAAAATTTTGAAAATGTTGTAAGGGAGTGCTTCGAAAAATTCAAATTCAAATTTACACCTAAATTAAGGGTTTTTCTTCGATATTTTCCACAATTTTCATCGCAAAGACTTTTCGAAGGACATTTTATACTACTTATGACTACCTCTATCAATTTAAGTCAAAATATCAAAATTCTAAATTTTGAAAAATTTTGAAAATGTTGTAAGGAGTGCTTCAAAAAATTCAAATTCAAATTTACACCTAAATTAAGGGTTTTTCTTCGATATTTTCCACAATTTTCATCGCAAAGACTTTTCGAAGGACATTTTATACTACTTATGACTAGCTCTATCAATTTAAGTCAAAATATCAAAATTCTAAATTTTGAAAAATTTTGAAAATGTTGTAAGGGGGTGCTTCGAAAAATTCAAATTCAAATTTACACCTAAATTAAGGGTTTTTCTTCGATATTTTCCACAATTTTCACCGCAAAGACTTTTCGAAGGACATTTTATACTATTTATGACTAGCTTTATCAATTTAAGTCAAAATATCAAATTCTAAATTTTGAAAAATTTTGAAAATGTTGTAAGGGGGTGCTTCGAAAATTCAAATTCAAATTTACACCTAAATTAAGGGTTTTTCTTCGATATTTTCCACAATTTTCATCGCAAAGACTTTTCGAAGGACATTTTATACTATTTATGACTAGCTTTATCAATTTAAGTCAAAATATCGAAATTCTAAATTTTGAAAAATTTTGAAAATGTTGTAAGGGGGTGCTTCGAAAAATTCAAATTCAAATTTACACCTAAATTAAGGGTTTTTCTTCGATATTTTCCACAATTTTCACCGCAAAGACTTTTCGAAGGACATTTTATACTACTTATGACTACCTCTATCAACTTAAGTCAAAATATCAAAATTCTAAATTTTGAAAAATTTTGAAAATGTTGTAAGAGGGGTGCTTCGAAAAATTCAAATTCAAATTTACACCTAAATTAAGGGTTTTTCTTCGATATTTTCCACAATTTTCACCACAAAGACTTTTCGAAGGACATTTTATACTACTTATGACTAGCTCTATCAACTTAAGTCAAAATATCGAAATTCTAAATTTTGAAAAATTTTGAAAATGTTGTAAGGGGGGTGCTTCGAAAAATTCAAATTCAAATTTACACCTAAATTAAGGGTTTTTCTTCGATATTTTCCACAATTTTCATCGCAAAGACTGTTCGAAGGACATTTTATACTATTTATGACTAGCTTTATCAATTTAAGTCAAAATATCGAAATTCTAAATTTTGAAAGTTTTTAGAAAATGTTGTAAGGGGGTGCTTCGAAAAATTCAAATTCAAATTTACACCTAAATTGAGGGTTTTTCTTCGATATTTTCCACAATTTTCATCGCAAAGACTTTTCGAAGGACATTTTATACTATTTATGACTAGCTTTATCAACTTAAGTCAAAATATCAAAATTCTAAATTTTGAAAAATTTTGAAAATGTTGTAAGGGGGTGCTTCGAAAAATTCAAATTCAAATTTACACCTAAATTAAGGGTTTTCTTCGATATTTTCCACAATTTTCACCGCAAAGACTTTTCGAAGGACATTTTATACTATTTATGACTAGCTTTATCAATTTAAGTCAAAATATCGAAATTCTAAATTTTGAAAAATTTTGAAAATGTTGTAAGGGGGGTGCTTCGAAAAATTCAAATTCAAATTTACACCTAAATTAAGGGTTTTTCTTCGATATTTTCCACAATTTTCATCGCAAAGACTTTTCGAAGGACATTTTATACAACTTATGACTACCTCTATCAACTTAAGTCAAAATATCAAAATTCTAAATTTTGAAAAATTTTGAAAATGTTGTAAGGGGTGCTTATAAAAATTCAAACAAATTTACACCTAAATTAAGGGTTTTTCTTCGATATTTTCCACAATTTTCATCGCAAAGACTTTTCGAAGGACATTTTATACTATTTATGACTAGCTTTATCAATTTAAGTCAAAATATCGAAATTCTAAATTTTTGAAAAATTTTGAAAATGTTGTAAGGGGGGTGCTTCGAAAAATTCAAATTCAAATTTACACCTAAATTAAGGGTTTTTCTTCGATATTTTCCACAATTTTCATCGCAAAGACTTTTCGAAGGACATTTTATACTATTTATGACTAGCTTTATCAATTTAAGTCAAAATATCGATATTCTAAATTTTGAAAAATTTTGAAAATGTTGTAAGGGGGGTGCTTCGAAAGATTCAAATTCAAATTTACACCTAAATTAAGGGTTTTTCTTCGATATTTTCCACAATTTTCATCGCAAAGACTTTTCGAAGGACATTTTATACTACTTATGACTATCTTTATCAATTTAAGTCAAAATATCAAAATTCTAAATTTTGAAAAATTTTGAAAATGTTGTAAGGGGGGTGCTTCGAAAAATTCAAATTCAAATTTACACCTAAATTAAGGGTTTTTCTTCGATATTTTCCACAATTTTCACCGCAAAGACTTTTCGAAGGACATTTTATACTACTTATGACTACCTCTATCAACTTAAGTCAAAATATCAAAATTCTAAATTTTGAAAAATTTTGAAAATGTTGTAAGGGGGGTGCTTCGAAAAATTCAAATTCAAATTTACACCTAAATTAAGGGGTTTTCTTCGATATTTTCCACAATTTTCATCGCAAAGACTTTTCGAAGGACATTTTATACTATTTATGACTAGCTTTATCAATTTAAGTCAAAATATCGAAATTCTAAATTTTGAAAAATTTTGAAAATGTTGTAAGGGGGGTGCTTCGAAAAATTCAAATTCAAGTTTACACCTAAATTAAGGGTTTTTCTTCGATATTTTCCACAATTTTCATCGCAAAGACTTTTCGAAGGACATTTTATACTATTTATGACTAGCTTTATCAATTTAAGTCAAAATCTCGAAATTCCAAATGTTGAAAAAGAATAAGGAAAATGTTATGAAAGAGTGCTTAACTGAAAAATTCAAATTCAAATTTACACCTAAATTAAGGGTTTTTCTTCAATCTTTTCCACAATTTTCATCATAAAGGACTTTTCGAAGGACATTTTATACTATTTATGACTAAGCTTTATCAATTTAAGTCAAAATATCGGGGAGATTCTAAATTTTGAAAAATTTTGAAAATGTTGTAAGGGGGGTGCTTCGAAAAATTCAAATTCAAATTTACACCTAAATTAAGGGTTTTTCTTCGATATTTTCCACAATTTTCATCGTAAAGACTATTCGAAGGACATTTTATACTACTTATGACTAGCTTTATCAATTTAAGTCAAAATATCAAAATTCTAAATTTTGAAAAATTTTGAAAATGTTGTAAGGGGGGTGCTTCGAAAAATTCAAATTCAAATTTACACCTAAATTAAGGGTTTTTCTTCGATATTTTCCACAATTTTCATAGTAAAGACTGTTCGAAGGACATTTTATACTATTTATGACTAGCTTTATCAATTTAAGTCGAAATATCTGAAATTCTAAATTTTGAAAAATTTTGGAAAATGTTGTAAGGGGGTGCTTTGAAAAATTCAAATTCAAATTTACACCTAAATTAAGGGTTTTTCTTCGATATTTTTCACAATTTTCATCGTAAAGACTGTTCGAAGGACATTTTATACTACTTAGGACTCTCTATCAATTTAAGTCAAAATATCAAAATTCTAAATTTTGAAAAAATTTTGAAAATGTTGTTAAGGGGGTGCTTCAAAAAATTCAAATCAAATTTACACCCTAAATTAAGGGTTTTTCGTCGATATTTTCCACAATTTTCGTCACAAAGAGCTTTTCGAAAGGACATTTTATACTACTTGCATCCCTAGCTTTATCAATTTAAGTCAAAATATATGTTCTTCTAAATTTGAAAAATTTTGAAAATATTGTAAGGTACTTGAAAAATTCAAATTCAAATTTACACCTAAATTAAGGGTTTTTCTTCGATAT
>JAEIFQ010000669.1:0-29460 GCA_018904025.1 Zaprionus vittiger | reverse complement strand
ACGTCTGCTCGCGACGACTGTCAGAAGCAAACTGAGTAGATGAATTATATTCAAAGTGCGTTAGTGAGGGCGTGTTTCCTAGTGAGTGGTAGTGTGTAAGACTGTTTGTGCTCTTGAAATCACCTGATCGGATTCGGAGCAATCCGCGATCTTTTGGGGCATCAGCCTTATTCCGGTTCTTGGAAAAGTTCTGGAGAGGGTCATGGTGGAACGGCTTCAGGAGATAGTGTGAGAAACAATTTGGTTTTAGACAGGGTAAATGTGTTGAGGACGCTTGGAGCTTTATTAAGGACTCTGTTGAGACCAGTAACTCCAGGTATGTTCTGGGTGTTTTTGTTGATTTTAAAGGTGCGTTTGATTACTTGAGTTGGGGTAGTGTAATTCGTAGATTAGATGAGTGTGGTTGCCGAGACTTAGCTCTGTGGAAGAGTTATTTCTCTGGTAGAAGTGCATGGGTTGTTGGTGAAAATGATCGTGTGGGTATAGAGGTGGTTCGTGGCTGCCCACAGGGCTCCATCTGTGGTCCATTTATTTGGAATCTCATGATGGACCCTTTGTTGTGGCGGCTTGAGTTAGTGTGCAAATGTTGTGCATATGCGGATGACCTGCTCATCATGGTTGAAGGACAGTCGCGTTCCGAAATTGACGCTCATGCACAGGCGTGTTTGCGGATTGTCCGTGATTGGGGTGACTCTGTTGGCGTCAGTTTGGCAATGGACAAGACGGTGTCAATGCTGCTTAAAGGCAGAATGGCTGCTAGTCGACCTCCAGTTGTCAGACTTGACGAGGCTAGCATTAGATATGCGACACAGGTGAAATATCTCGGCATAACCGTGGGCGAAAGGTTGTGTTTCACACCACATATCGCCGGCCTCAAGGACCGATTGTTGGGAGTAGTTGGACAAGTGCGCAGAATTTTGCGGAATGATTGGGGCCTTAGCAGGAGAGCTGTTCGCATCATTTACAGTGGTCTGTTTGTTGCGTGTGCAGCATATGGGTCGTCTGTGTGGTGCGATGCATTTTCGAATGTTACAGGCAGAAAGAAAGTACTTGGATGCCAGAGAGTGATTTTGCATGGCTGTTTGCCTGTGTGTCGCACGGTTTCTACGGAGGCTATGCAAGTATTGTTGGGAGCAGTTCTCCTGGACTTAGAGATACGGCGTAGAGCTGTGTTCTACAGGATCAGGAAGGGGCTACCGTTACCACAGAATGAATGGTTGGCTGATAGGGATGTGGAGAGTTTAGGTTTGAGTGAATGCAAGACTTTGTTGTATGAGCGTGTTTTGTCGGACTGGCAAGTTCGGTGGGATACAAGTGTGAATGGGCGGGTCACTCATGAGTTCATTCCCAACGTCTCGTTTGTTATTGAACGACTGGACTTTGGTTTCAACCTTAGCTCTGGATTTCTGTTGACTGGTCACGGCTCTTCTAATGCATTTTTGCATCAGAGACGCCTAAGTGACAGTCCAGAATGCCGGTGTGGCTTGGGCGAAGAGACTGGGAAGCATGTTCTTTGTGAGTGCCCGCTGTATGATGATTTGCATGATTTGAGTTTGCTGGGTGTGAGTGTGGTCAGGGGGGGCTTTGACGTAAGTCAAACACTCTCCACTTTTGATAGGGTGAGAATGTTGAATGAGTTTGCGAGGACTGCTTTTGCGAGGCGACGACTGGCGGTTTTTTGAATGTTTTTGGGTGACTGTGACTGAGTGCATGAAATGTCCTGTGAGTTTTTGGTTGGTCGTTGGGGTCACCAGTCCCCGGGCTTCATGGGAGCTGAAACTGGAAGTGCTTCTTTGGAGCACGAACCTGACCAGAGGATTTACTGGTACCACGGTCGCTGAGGATAAAACAGAGACGGTGTTAACCCTCTGTCTTTTCGTAAACTCCTTGAGGATCGTTGGGAACATAGCTGGCCGTTTTTCGAGCGGTTTGATCATTGGTCAACAGATAATGCCGCGTTTTGTGGAAGAGGAAAGAATAGTCCTCGCTCCAAACAGTGAGAAAGCCATGTCCATGAAGCATGGTGTATAGACTGTACCACCTGTGAGATTGTTAATTCGCATTCTATTCTGAGCAGCTGTGACTTTTTTGTGGGTTACCAACCCGTGATTGTTTGGAGTCTAAATTGGTAGTGTCCATTGAGGCACTAGGCCTGACCGGAGGCTTTATTCTGGTACCACGGGAGCCAGAGCCCACGGAACCTGTTTCCGTCCTGGCTATGGTTGCGGACCTTCGGGGAGTATCGTGGTGGCTGTGGTTAACACCCAAATGCGGGCAGAGCTCAGGCTCGGCGTGGAGTTGCGTTATACAACCGGGAGCAGTAAAGGCAGTAAATCCCGTCGGCTCTCCCTCGGAAAGAATTCACCCATTAAAACTTCCACACATCCTCTCCAGGACGTCAGCAAATTACCCCCAACCTGCAAAGCACACACACCCATATCCCTATTACTGCCTCGCACTATTTTAGAGGCACTACCCCAGGGGTCGTTCTTATTGCGTTCAAGAAAAGAACGCCACTCCGCTTCTTTAACACTTTCGAGCCTATGCT
Source organism: Zaprionus vittiger (assembly GCA_018904025.1). NCBI lineage: Eukaryota > Metazoa > Arthropoda > Insecta > Diptera > Drosophilidae > Zaprionus > Zaprionus vittiger. Next base: position 26,912 of record JAEIFQ010000669.1, on the reverse strand, counting down.
TGAACTCATGCATCCGTCTCGCTAGTGCACTCCTGAGCTGGACCACGTTGTCAGCATTGACCCTTCTAGCTCTTTGGAATCTCTTCCTCAGAGATCGGAGAGACCGCTGCTCAACTAGTGCATGTGTCCACCACTTCACATGCCTGCGAGTCACCTTTCGATGCCTCTCAAACATGGAATCATTCGCTCTAGTCACCCATTCATTCACGCACGCTACCTGCTCTCCTACATTCATGGCCTTAAAAGTGCTGAGCGGAACTTGCGTTGCCGCGTCACGCACAAAAACACCATGAAGAGGCCAAGACACATTGCCAATGCGCCAACGATTGCCCCCTACACTCACATTGGGAGTCACGGCATGGGTCACCACAACCTCAATCGGGTTGTGATCACTCACTCCATATCCACCCAATACAGACCACTCAAATCCAAATACTCTCATTGCCGCCGCATTCACAAACGTTGATTAATATTTCTGATATTGCCATATTCTGTGAGTTCGATCTCCTTTCTCGCCATCATCAACAATTCTTCGTCGCTCCAACGTAGTTTACCATCTACACGCAGACGAGCTATATCAAGCTCATCTTTGTGCTTACGAGCCATGTGGACGCGTGAGCCGCATTTTGAGCGTCAAATTTGTCCACATATCTCGCATATGAAAGATGTTTGGATAGATAGTACTTCCATGGTTGAGCCCCGTTGTTGGGTACCTAGTCTATTAACCATAGGTATGTTATTTCGATTATTTATCCAAGGCTCGTTATTTACATTTCCTTAAGAGAGTCATAGTTACTCCCGCCGTTGACCCGCGCTTACTTGAATTTCTTCACTTTGACATTCAGAGCACTGGGCAGAAATCACATTGTGTCAACACCCGCTAGGGCCATCACAATGCTTTGTTTTAATTAGACAGTCGGATTCCCCAAGTCCGTGCCAGTTCTGAATTGATTGTTAATTGATAATCGCTATAATTTAAAAGAACTAACTGGTTACCCAGCTAGTATTCTTAAAAATGTTAGCAAGAAAGTTCCACAATTGGCTACGTAACTAAACTATCCGGGGAACAAGAAACTACCATAAATGATAGAAACTCTGTTTACCCAGAACGAGCACATAAACCATGTTATTGTTTCCCAATCAAGCCCGACTATCTCAATCTTCAGAGCCAATCCTTTTCCCGAAGTTACGGATCTAATTTGCCGACTTCCCTTACCTACATTATTCTATCGACTAGAGACTTCACCTTGGAGACCAGCTGCGGATATTGGTACGGCCTGTTGAGAAGTTTGCGTGTCCCCACCATAAATTTTCAAGGTCCGAGGAGAAAATATCGACACAACAGTATATGTCATGCTCTTCTAGCCCATCTACCATATCTCTCTGCGAAAGACTTCCATGGTAGTACGACTATAAAACAGAAAAGAAAACTCTTCCGATATCTCTCGACGGCTTCTTTATGGTCGTTCCTGTTGCCAGGATGAGCACGAGGCCCATATTTAATAACAAACGGATACTCAACAGGTTACGGAATTGGAACCGTATTCCCTTTCGTTCAAAATTATCAAGTGTATAAAAAAATCAATTTGATATTTATACCCTTCGACCATTGAAAATGGTCAAAAAAGGGTATACTAACTTTGTGCAAATGTATGTAACAGGCAGAAGGAGGCGTCGGAGACCCCATAAAGTATATATATTCTTGCTCAGGATCACAAGCCGAGTCGATTGAGCCATGTCTGTCTGTCTGTCCGTCTGTCCGCCTGTCCGACTGTCCGTCTGTCCGTCTGTCTACGTGAACGCACAGATCTCAGCTATTATAAAAGCTAGAGTTACCAAATTTGGCAGAAAGACTCCTGTGTACTATAAGCTGATCAAGTTTATTTAAAATGTTAGGTGCCACGCCTACCGCCCCCGCAAATCAATAATTTAGTTTTTGAACTTAATTTGTAAGCGCTGTATTAAAAGATACAACTTTCTGACTTCAACATATACTAAGCTCATTAAAATATCTACGTATTCTCGAAATTGCAATCCGATCGGACAATAAACACAGAAGTCATTTATGAAAGTATGTGCATAAAAAAAAGGTTTTTTTTTTTAAAAAAAAGGAGGGGGGGGGGAAAGAAGGAGGAGCAGCCTCCTTCTTTCATTTTTAATTATTAATATTTTTTTTTTTTTTTTTTTTTTTTAAATAAAATTATATATAACCGGAAGTTAGGTGGAAAGATAGTTTTGTGGGGTGGGGGGCGGGGGTGTTTTTTTTTTTTTTTGAAAATTTTCGGCTTTCGCCTTGAACTTAGGACCGACTAACTCGTGATCAACCACTGTTCACACGAAACCCTTCTCCACTTCAGTCCTCCAAGGTCTCATTCGATTATTTGCTACTACCACCAAGATCTGTACCAATGGCGGCTCCATGCATGCTTACGCCAAACACTTCTATATACACCATTGTACCTTCCTACTCACTAAAGTTTCAAAATTTATATTACAAGTAACATAAATCCTCTACTTTAGCGGTAATGTATAGGTATACAACTTAAGCGCCATTTTAAGGGCTAGTTGCTTCGGCAGGTGAGTTGTTACACACTCCTTAGCGGATTTCGACTTCCATGATCACCGTCCTGCTGTTTTAAGCAACCAACGCCTTTCATGGTTTCTGTATGAGTTGTTAATTTGGGCACCGTAACATTACGTTTGGTTCATCCCACAGCGCCAGTTCTGCTTACCAAAAGTGGCCCACTGGGCACATTATATCATAACCTTAAACTTCATATCAAGAAAGTTAAGGTTCTTACCCATTTAAAGTTTGAGAATAGGTTAAGATCGTTTCGACCCTAAGGCCTCTAATCATTCGCTTTACCAGATAAGATTATTTTATATCACAGTTAAATGCACCAGCTATCCTGAGGGAAACTTCGGAAGGAACCAGCTACTAGATGGTTCGATTGGTCTTTCGCCCCTATACTCAATTCTGACAATCGATTTGCACGTCAGAACTGTTTCGGTCTTCCATCAGGGTTTCCCCTGACTTCAACCTGATCAAGTATAGTTCACCATCTTTCGGGTCACAGCATAAATGCTCAAGGTACGTTCCAGTTAGAGGCATAAATAATATAAATACTATTATACATAACTATAAAGAACGCCCTGGGATTGTGTTAATTAACTATAAATAGTTAAAAAACTAATCCCATTATTAGTCAAGTTAATTACGCTATTAGGTTTATATCCCAATAACTTGCACATATGTTAGACTCCTTGGTCCGTGTTTCAAGACGGGTCCCGAAGGTATCCTGAATCTTTCGCATTGTTAATCGTACAAGTGCATATAATAAACACAAAAATCAATGATAATTATGCCATTATATAATTCCGAAAAATTAACGCACTGTAGTCATATAAGTCTATCAGTACTTTATCAAATTTACGACATTTATTTTGTGTTAAAACGCAAGCATTCTAATTTAAATAAACTATAAGCCATAATTTTTTGATAAATATGGGGTTATACTAATAGATTACAATGTCCTTATATGGAAAAAATGCACACTATCCTTATAATATTGTTTAAATATTACAATTCTAATGATGAATTTTCCATAACGGATATTCAGGTTCATCGGGCTTAACCTCTAAGCAGTTTCACGTACTATTTAACTCTCTATTCAGAGTTCTTTTCAACTTTCCCTCACGGTACTTGTTTACTATCGGTCTCATGGTTATATTTAGTTTTAGATGGAGTTTACCACCCACTTAGTGCTGCACTATCAAGCAACACGACTCTTTGGAAACACCATCTAGTAATCATCAACGTTATACGGGCCTAGCACCCTCTATGGGTAAATGGCCTCATTTAAGAAGGACTTAAATCGTTAATTTCTCATACTAGAATATTGATGTTCCATACACTGCATCTCACATTTGCCATATAGACAAAGTGACTTAGTGCTGAACTGATTTCTTTTCGCTCGCCGCTACTAAGAAAATCCTTGTTAGTTTCTTTTCCTCCCCTAATTAATATGCTTAAATTCAGGGGGTAGTCCCATATGAGTTGAGGTTGTATAAAACAATGTTATATTGAAATATGAAATATTCCAACAATATGATAAATACTAATGAAGTTCCATAATATTCACAAAGTTTTCTTTATCGCATCAGTAATAAGAGGCAATTCTAGATGAAAAATAATCAAATTTTTTATGCTAGACATTCCTCAGTATTAATTGAATTGAAAAAAGAATTTATAATTCTTCATTTTTCTCATACAATTTTCATATTGAGATGTATTTTCATATAAAATTCATATTATGAATATATTGTATACATATGTATACATATTATCCAGTAATATACCATATGCTTAAAATTCACATAAATTTTAAACAACTTATTTAGCATAGTCTTACAACCCTCAACCATATGTAGTCCAAGCAGCACTCTAACGTTAATTAAAGTACATAACAGCATGGACTGCGATATGCGTTCAAAATGTCGATGTTCATGTGTCCTGCAGTTCACACGATGACGCACAGTTTGCTGCGTTCTTCATCGACCCATGAGCCGAGTGATCCACCGCTTAGAGTGATTAATATTTTTGTTTGTTTATTTCATTACGTCACAAATGGTTTTATTGAAAGAAATTAAAAATACACCATTTTACTGGCATATATCAATTCCTTCAATAAATAATTTTTTATACCTAAAAAATGTTGCGAAATGTCTTAGTTTTACATAAACGATAATATCATGGTATATATACAATAATTTAATACGATAGCCACAAATATTATATGAATTATCATTATATGTAAAGCGTTAACCTGGAAGCAGGTACAACATTATAATTTTAGGTTGTTGCGATTATCTGAGTGTATGCACATATGAAATTTAAATTAAATTTAAATTAAATGAACAATACATCGTGCAACGCATGTATATTATGGTCCATATACACGCAAAGGGTTTGAAAATAACAAAAGTACATACAACAAATATATACAAATGCGCTTGATATATTACACACTTTTTGAATCAAATTGCACAAGTATATTTTTATTATTTGCGTATTTACATTTTTATTTTCAGGGTATTTAGCCAAATTTTAATTTTATTTATATTCAAGTTTGATTTTGAATATTGTTTTATTAACGGATAGAAAACATTATACAATAATGATCCTTCCGCAGGTTCACCTACGGAAACCTTGTTACGACTTTTACTTCCTCTAAATAATCAAGTTCGGTCAACTTTTGCGAAACAACCGCAACACGCAAGGCGTCACAGTGATCACGTCCGGAGACCTCACTAAATAATTCAATCGGTAGTAGCGACGGGCGGTGTGTACAAAGGGCAGGGACGTAATCAATGCGAGTTAATGACTCACACTTACTGGGAATTCCAAGTTCATGTGAACAGTTTCAGTTCACAATCCCAAGCATGAAAGTGGTTCAGCGGTTTACCCGGACCTCTCGGTCTAGGAAATACACGTTGATACTTTCATTGTAGCGCGCGTGCAGCCCAGGACATCTAAGGGCATCACAGACCTGTTATTGCTCAATCTCATTATTGCTAGACGCAATTTGTCCATTTAAGAAGCTAGTGTCCTTATAATGGGACAAACCAACAGGTACGGCTCCACTTACATAAACACATTCAAACACAATAGACATTTTACTGCCACCATGAATAAAGGCTATATAAGCTTCAACACCATAATCCTGAAGATATCTATTTAATATATTTGAGTCTCGTTCGTTATCGGAATTAACCAGACAAATCACTCCACGAACTAAGAACGGCCATGCACCACCACCCATAGATTCGAGAAAGAGCTATCAATCTGTCTTACACACTTATGTTCGGACCTGGTAAGTTTTCCCGTGTTGAGTCAAATTAAGCCGCAGGCTCCACTCCTGGTGGTGCCCTTCCGTCAATTCCTTTAAGTTTCAGCTTTGCAACCATACTTCCCCCGGAGCCCAAAAGCTTTGGTTTCCCGGGAAGCGACTGAGAGAGCCATAAAAGTAGCTACACCCAATTGCTAGCTGGCATCGTTTATGGTTAGAACTAGGGCGGTATCTGATCGCCTTCGAACCTCTAACTTTCGTTCTTGATTAATGAAAACATCTTTGGCAAATGCTTTCGCTTAAGTTAGTCTTACGACGGTCCAAGAATTTCACCTCTCGCGTCGTAATACTAATGCCCCCAAACTGCTTCTATTAATCATTACCTCTTGATCTGAAAACCAATGAAAGCAGAACAGAGGTCTTATTTCATTATCCCATGCACAGAATATTTAGGCATTTGAAGCCTGCTTTAAGCACTCTAATTTGTTCAAAGTAATTGTACCGGCCCACAATAACACTCGATGAAGAGCACTAATGCAGGTTTTTAAATAGGAGGAACATATAAAAAATACAAGTATTTAATTACACATAAGAACTCCACCGGTAATACGCTTACATACATAAAGGTATAGTACTAACTACAATTGTAAGTTGTACTACCCGTATGAAGCACAAGTTCAACTACGAACGTTTTAACCGCAACAACTTTAATATACGCTATTGGAGCTGGAATTACCGCGGCTGCTGGCACCAGACTTGCCCTCCAATTGGTCCTTGTTAAAGGATTTAAAGTGTACTCATTCCAATTACAGGGCCTCGGATATGAGTCCTGTATTGTTATTTTTCGTCACTACCTCCCCGAGCTGGGAGTGGGTAATTTACGCGCCTGCTGCCTTCCTTAGATGTGGTAGCCGTTTCTCAGGCTCCCTCTCCGGAATCGAACCCTGATTCCCCGTTACCCGTTGCAACCATGGTAGTCCTAGATACTACCATCAAAAGTTGATAGGGCAGACATTTGAAAGATCTGTCGTCGGTACAAGACCATACGATCTGCATGTTATCTAGAGTTCAACCAGTGTAACGATCTTGCGATCGCTTGGTTTTAGCCTAATAAAAGCACACGTTCCAAAAGGTCCGTGTTTTAGTTGCATGTATTAGCTCTAGAATTACCACAGTTATCCAAGTAACTGTTAACGATCTAAGGAACCATAACTGATATAATGAGCCTTTTGCGGTTTCACTTTTAATTCGTGTGTACTTAGACATGCATGGCTTAATCTTTGAGACAAGCATATAACTACTGGCAGGATCAACCAGAATAATGTGTGTTTAATGTGTTATATTTTATAATATATACACAATTATTTAATAAATTTCTTATATATGTAAATACATGACAACTCAATATATTTTTGAATAAATACGAATAGATATGAAAGTATTTTCACATATACATAACGAAAACGGCCATAATTATATAGCACACATTTTCGATATTAATTATAATTGACATTTATTGAGAAATATCTATAAAATTCGTTCAAAAATATCTTTTTATATACACTTACTGAATATTATTCAATCACACGTGTATTTTTATTTTAATTTCATGAAATTAAAACATTTAGTTTGATGGACAAATTGATATTTAGCCACTATGTATAATTTGCGCATCCATAGGATAAATTTATGTCGACGACATGTCACAAAACGCCACTTTTGTGATATGATATTATTCGTCATTTTTTTATTATATAATAATATTGTTCCTGTTCCTCTATTTAATACAGTATGAGCCCAACTCTCATTTATTTTATTTATTATTTATTATTTATTATTTATTATTCGATCTAATATTTTATGAAATAAAAGACCTTCTGGGTGTTTGGTTTTCGAACAAAATATTCTATTCTGTTCTGCAAACTTCTTCTTAATAATATAAGAGAAGAGCACTTGATTCATAAACAACAATATTATTAGTAAGTCCCCAGAGCCCTTACTATATAATTGGTATATTATATCTCATATACCGGTTTGTTATAATGTTAATGAATATCTTACGACGATTATGGAACCATTAGTGAAATATATTCTTTTCAAATATACCTTGGCCAATTCCATTATACCATCTGTCCAATTTTTCGCAGCCAAGCGTATTATATAAATATAATACGACGGTAAAACGATACTACTATTTATATGTGAATGTATACACGCACATATAAAGGTCAGCACACACTGCTCACCATGTATAGGTTTTTTGTCACACGATCCGCAAACTGATCCATAATTACTACAGTTCCCACTTATTTGCTTATTTTCGTATATTTTTTATAAAATACACTTTAATTAACTTCATTATTTTTGCCTTCATATATTATAATAACATTGCCGGCAAGACAACACTCCACAGTCAATGAAAATTCAAATTTTGATTTTTTTCATATGACTTGCCTTGCGCGACATCACTCCACCTATATAGGTTTTTTGACACGCGGTCCGCAAACTGGTCAAGTTTTCCATTGACTTCCACTCAATTATTCATTTTCATGTATTTCATGTAAAATACACTTTATTTAACTTCATTATTTTTGCCTTCATATATTATAATAACATTGCCGGCAAGACAACACTCCACAGTCAATGAAAATTCAAATTTTGAAATTTTTCATATGACTTGCCTTGCGCGACATCACTCCACCTATATAGGTTTTTTGACACGCGGTCCGCAAACTGGTCATTTTTTTCATATAACATTTTAATTTACTTGATTTTATATGACATTATACAGATATTCTAATCAAATTACAAGTTATTTGACTTCTTTTAGTTTTATATGAAATAAAAGTTAAAAATTTCATAAAAATATAGAAGTTAAGAAAAAATTTCATATGAAGTCAAATTTCATATGAAAAAATGTTAAGTCAAATATCATATGAAAATTTCATATGAAAAAAAATTATGTCAAATATCAAAAGTCAAGTCAAATTTCATATGAAATAAAGTTAAGTCAAATATCATATGAAAAATTCATATGAAATAAAATTATGTCAAATTTCAAAAGGTCAAGTCAAATTTCATATGAAATAAAGTTAAGTCAAATATCATATGAAAATTTCATATGAAATAAAATTATGTCAAATTTCAAAAGTCAAGTTAAATTTCATATGAAAAATTCATATGAAATAAAATTATGTCAAATTTCAAAAGTCAAGTCAAATTTCATATGAAATAAAGTTAAGTCAAATATCATATGAAAATTTCATATGAAATAAAATTATGTCAAATTTCAAAAGTCAAGTCAAATTTCATATGAAATAAAGTTAAGTCAAATATCATATGAAAAATTCATATGAAATAAAATTATGTCAAATTTCAAAAAGTCAAGTCAAATTTCATATGAAATAAAGTTAAGTCAAATATCATATGAAAATTTCATATGAAATAAAATTATGTCAAATTTCAAAAGTCAAGTCAAATTTCATATGAAATAAAGTTAAGTCAAATATCATATGAAAATTTCATATGAAAAAAAATTATGTCAAATATCAAAAGTCAAGTCAAATTTCATATGAAATAAAGTTAAGTCAAATATCATATGAAAAATTCATATGAAATAAAATTATGTCAAATTTCAAAAAGTCAAGTCAAATTTCATATGAAATAAAGTTAAGTCAAATATCATATGAAAATTTCATATGAAATAAAATTATGTCAAATTTCAAAAGTCAAGTTAAATTTCATATGAAAAATTCATATGAAATAAAATTATGTCAAATTTCAAAAGTCAAGTCAAATTTCATATGAAAAAAAGTTAAGTCAAATATCATATGAAAAATTCATATGAAATAAAATTATGTCAAATTTCAAAAGTCAAGTCAAATATCATATGAAAAACTCATATGAAATAAAATTATGTCAAATTTCAAAAGTCAAGTCATATGAAATTTTTCATATGACTTGCCGTGCGCGACATCACTAATCCACCTATATAGAATTTAATTACACGCGGTCCGCAAACTGGTCATTTTTTCATATAACATTTTAATTTACTTGATTTTATATGACATTATACAGATATTCTAATCAAATTACAAGTTATTTGACTTCAAAATTTAGTTTTATATGAAATAAAAGTAAATACAAAAATTTCATAAAAATTATAAAAAAGTTAAGAAAAAAATTTCATATGAAATCAAATTTCATCAAATTTCATATGAAAAAAGTTAAGTCAAATATCATATGAAAATTTCATATGAAAAAAAATTATGTCAAATATCAAAAGTCAAGTCAAATATCATATGAAAAACTCATATGAAATAAAATTATGTCAAATTTCAAAAGTCAAGTCAAATTTCATATGAAATAAAGTTAAGTCAAATATCATATGAAAATTTCATATGAAATAAAATTATGTCAAATTTCAAAAGTCAAGTCAAAATTCATATGAAAAAAAGTTAAGTCAAATATCATATGAAAAATTCATATGAAATAAAATTATGTCAAATTTCAAAAGTCAAGTCAAATTTCATATGAAAAATTCATATGAAACAAAATTATGTCAAATTTCAAAAGTCAAGTCAAAATTCATATGAAATAAAGTTAAGTCAAATATCATATGAAAATTTCATATGAAATAAAATTATGTCAAATTTCAAAAGTCAAGTCAAATTTCATATGAAATAAAGTTAAGTCAAATATCATATGAAAATTTCATATGAAATAAAATTATGTCAAATATCAAAAGTCAAGTCAAATTTCATATGAAAAATTCATATGAAACAAAATTATGTCAAATTTCAAAAGTCAAGTCAAAATTCATATGAAATAAAGTTAAGTCAAATATCATATGAAAATTTCATATGAAATAAAATTATGTCAAATTTCAAAAGTCAAGTCAAATTTCATATGAAATAAAGTTAAGTCAAATATCATATGAAAATTTCATATGAAAAAAAGTTAAGTCAAATTTTAAAAGTCAAGTCAAATTTCATATGAAATAAAGTTAAGTCAAATATCATATGAAAAATTCATATGAAATAAAATTATGTCAAATATCAAAAGTCAAGTCAAATTTCATATGAAAAATTCATATGAAACAAAATTATGTCAAATTTCAAAAGTCAAGTCAAATTTCATATGAAATAAAGTTAAGTCAAATATCATATGAAAAATTCGTATGAACTTCATGTATCATTGCTTATACGTCACTAAAGTGATGACGAGTCATTTGGCTACCTTTAAGGAGACTTATTAAGTCCCGCCGTTGAACATACGTAAAGACTTGTTCAAATTTCATTTTATTTTATATGTTTCAAAATGGACAGTAGGAATCTCATGTATCATTGCCTATACGTCACTAAAGTGATGACGAGTCATTTGGCTACCTTTTAAGAGACTTATTAAGTCCCGCCGTTGAACATAAGTAAAGACTTGTTCAAATTTCACTTTATGTTTTATGTTTCAAAATGGACAGTAGGAATTTCATGTATCATTGCTTAAACGTCACTAAAGTGATGACGAGTCATTTGGCTACCTTTAAGGAGACTTATCAAGTCCGTTGAACATACGCAAAGACTTGTTCAAATTTCATTTTATTTTATATGTTCCAAAATGGACAGTAGGAATCTCATGTATCATTGCCTATACGTCACTAAAGTGATGACGAGTCATTTGGCTACCTTTTAAGAGACTTATTAAGTCCCGCCGTTGAACATAAGTAAAGACTTGTTCAAATTTCACTTTATGTTTTATGTTTCAAAATGGACAGTAGGAATTTCATGTATCATTGCTTAAACGTCACTAAAGTGATGACGAGTCATTTGGCTACCTTTAAGGAGACTTATCAAGTCCCGTTGAACATACGCAAAGACTTGTTCAAATTTCATTTTATTTTTTATGTTTCAAAATGGACAGTAGGAATCTCATGTATCATTGCTTATACGTCACTAAAGTGATGACGAGTCATTTGGCTACCTTTTAAGAGACTTATTAAGTCCCGCCGTTGAACATAAGTAAAGACTTGTTCAAATTTCACTTTATGTTTTATGTTTCAAAATGGACAGTAGGAATCTCATGTATCATTGCTTATACGTCACTAAAGTGATGACGAGTCATTTGGCTACCCTTTAAGAGACTTATCAAGTCCGTTGAACATACGCAAAGACTTGTTCAAATTTCATTTTAACTTATATGTTTCAAAATGGACAGTAGGAATCTCATGTATCATTGCCTATACGTCACTAAAGTGATGACGAGTCATTTGGCTACCTTTTAAGAGACTTATTAAGTCCCGCCGTTGAACATAAGTAAAGACTTGTCATTTATGTATTTAACTTCATTTAACGGACAATTTTTTATTTTAAATTTCACTTTATGTTTTATGTTTGCCCAAACCAGGTCATCGCGCGGCATTTGTGCCTCATGAGCTTTACTTTTTCCCCTATGTGGTCCTTCCACGTAAGACGCTTGTCCAGAGTTAGCCCCAGGTACTTGGCCTTCTCATTGGACGGTATGTTGGTGCCGTTGATGTGGACGGGTGGACAGTTGCCTGGTCTGAGCGTAAACGTGACATAGGTGGATTTGTCAGCGTTTATGGTGATGTTCCACCTTTTCAGCCATGGCTGGATCATGTCCAGCTCGTGTTGCAGCCCTTGCGCTGCCAAAGCAGGAGTTGCATCAGAGCACAGGAGCGCTGTGTCGTCAGCGTAGGTGCATGTCAGAATTCTATTGTCTTCAGATACTGGCATATCTGAGGTGAATATGCTGTACAGCACAGGACCGAGTACGCTGCCCTGGGGTACTCCAGCTCTCACCACGTGTTGGGGTGATTCGGAGTAATTGCTCCTCACGTGGAACCTCCTCTCTTCGACGTATGCCTTGAGGAACATGTAGTATGGGGCTGGCAACTGCTGCTTCAGCTTGAATAGTAGGCCTAGGTGCCACACCCTGTCGAAAGCCTGCCTCACATCCAGGAATACTGCTGCGCAGTATTTCTTGTTTTCGAAGGCATCCAGAACCCTGGTGACGACCCGGTGGCACTGCCTCTTCAGGAACAGCTTCTCCAGTATTTTGGACAGGATGGCGAGCAGACTGATGGGTCTGTATAGCTCGCTCAGCTTCTGGCTTGCCCGGCTTGTGAATGAGGATAACCTCAGCGCACTTCCACTGGGAAGGGAAGTGTCCCAGTCTCAAGCATTGGTTCATCAGAACCTTGAGGAACTCTATGCAGTTCGCTGGGAGTAGCTTGAGGGCAGCTGCGACGATTTTGTCGTAGCCAGGAGATTTGGTGAGCTTCAAAAGCGAGATCTCATCCAGAATCTCCTGACTACCTATCTCTGCGATAGGCAGGTCCATCGGGCAGGCTGCGTCAACGAACTGCATCGTCTCTTCTATACAAAAGTGATGACGAGTCATTTGGCTACCTTTAAGGAGACTTATCAAGTCCGTTGAACATACGCAAAGACTTGTTCAAATTTCATTTTAATTTATATGTTTCAAAATGGACAGTAGGAATCTCATGTATCATTGCCTATACGTCACTAAAGTGATGACGAGTCATTTGGCTACCTTTTAAGAGACTTATTAAGTCCCGCCGTTGAACATAAGTAAAGACTTGTTCAAATTTCACTTTATGTTTTATGTTTCAAAATGGACAGTAGGAATCTCATGTATCATTGCTTATACGTCACAAAAGTGATGACGAGTCATTTGGCTACCTTTAAGGAGACTTATCAAGTCCGTTGAACATACGCAAAGACTTGTTCAAATTTCATTTTAATTTATATGTTTCAAAATGGACATGAAGTCATTGTGTTTAACGTGAGCACCTGCCATGTTGGCTTAATCTCACGGTCCCCGTATATTGGACACATATGGCCATATGGGACATGAGTTCTGAATTAAGCGCCAGTACTAACGCCCCATTGAAAAAGTGACAAGTCACAATTTCTTTGGTACCAATTGAATACATACTGGTCAGATATGTATTCCCCCTTGGTTTGGAGCGAGGTCTACCCATTACCTCTGCCGCTCTCTGGATTGCGGCACCCGGTTGAGAACGCAACTCCACGTCGAGCCTCGCCTTATCAAGTCCGTTGAACATACGCAAAGACTTGTTCAAATTTCATTTTAATTTATATGTTTCAAAATGGACATGAAGTCATTGTGTTTAACGTGAGCACCTGCCATGTTGGCTTAATCTCACGGTCCCCGTATATTGGACACATATGGCCATATGGGACATGAGTTCTGAATTAAGCGCCAGTACTAACGCCCCATTGAAGAAGTGACAAGTCACAATTTCTTTGGTACCAATTGAATACATACTGGTCAGATATGTATTCCCCCTTGGTTTGGAGCGAGGTCTACCCATTACCTCTGCCGCTCTCTGGATTGCGGCACCCGGTTGAGAACGCAACTCCACGTCGAGCCTCACGACTCTACCCGCGATATGGGTCACCATCAACCACCACGAACTCCCACTAGGGGGCCGACCTCAATGAGAGGTCTTGGAGAACCTCTCAACCCGTGGTACCGATCTGCAGGGCTCGGTGCGCCCCCCCCTTTGGCCCTGACAAGCCCGGGTATTAGGGAAACCCATTTTCTTCCCTTTAGTCGCCTCGTACGACAAGCGGGAAATACTGTGGCGAAATTCTAAGCCCCGTCTACCACCCGGGGGAGTAGATAGGGACATGAAATCAAGGATCTCTCCTTATTTATTTAACGTGGCGTGTACCAAGTGTATGGTTTACTACCACGGTCCCCTTATATTGGACACATATGGCCATATGGGACATGAGTTCTGAATTAAGCGCCAGTACTAACGCCCCATTGAAAAAGTGACAAGTCACAATTTCTTTGGTACCAATTGAATACATACTGGTCAGATATGTATTCCCCTTTGGTTTGGAGCGAGGTGTACCTATTACCTCTGCCGCTCTCTGGATTGCGGCATCCGGTTGAGAACGCAACTCCACGTCGAGCCTCACGACTCTACCCGCGATATGGGTCACCATCAACCACCACGAACTCCCACTAGGGGCCGACCTCAATGAGAGGTCTTGGAGAACCTCTCAACCCGTGGTACCGATCTGCAGGGCTCGGTGCGCCCCCCCCTTTGGCCCTGACAAGCCCGGGTATTAGGGAAACCCATTTTCTTCCCTTTAGTCGCCTCGTACGACAAGCGGGAAATACTGTGGCGAAATTCTAAGCCCCAGTCTACCACCCGGGGGAGTAGATAGGGACAGTCGGCAAGGATCTCTCCTTAATTTATTTAACGTGGCGTGTACCAAGTGTATGGTTTACTACCACGGTCCCCGTATATTGGACACATATGGCCATATGGGACATGAGTTCTGAATTAAGCGCCAGTACTAACGCCCCATTGAAGAAGTGACAAGTCACAATTTCTTTGGTACCAATTGAATACATACTGGTCAGATATGTATTCCCCCTTGGTTTGGAGCGAGGTGTACCTATCACCTCTGCCGCTCTCTGGATTGCGGCACCCGGTTGAGAACGCAACTCCACGTCGAGCCTCACGACTCTACCCGCGATATGGGTCACCATCAACCACCACGAACTCCCACTAGGGGGCCAACCTCAATGAGAGGTCTTGGAGAACCTCTCAACCCGTGGTACCGATCTGCAGGGCTCGGTGCGCCCCCCCCTTTGGCCCTGACAAGCCCGGGTATTAGGGAAACCCATTTTCTTCCCTTTAGTCGCCTCGTACGACAAGCGGGAAATACTGTGGCGAAATTCTAAGCCCCGTCTACCACCCGGGGGAGTAGATAGGGACAGTCGGCAAGGATCTCTCCTTAATTTATTTTAACGTGGCGTGTACCAAGTGTATGGTTTACTACCACGGTCCCCGTATATTGGACACATATGGCCATATGGGACATGAGTTCTGAATTAAGCGCCAGTACTAACGCCCCATTGAAGAAGTGACAAGTCACAATTTCTTTGGTACCAATTGAATACATACTGGTCAGATATGTATTCCCCTCGGTTTGGAGCGAGGTGTACCTATCACCTCTGCCGCTCTCTGGATTGCGGCATCCGGTTGAGAACGCAACTCCACGTCGAGCCTCACGACTCTACCCGCGATATGGGTCACCATCAACCACCACGAACTCCCACTAGGGGGCCAACCTCAATGAGAGGTCTTGGAGAACCTCTCAACCCGTGGTACCGATCTGCAGGGCTCGGTGCGCCCCCCCCTTTGGCCCTGACAAGCCCGGGTATTAGGGAAACCCATTTTCTTCCCTTTAGTCGCCTCGTACGACAAGCGGGAAATACTGTGGCGAAATTCTAAGCCCCGTCTACCACCCGGGGGAGTAGATAGGGACATGAAAGTCGTTGTGTTTTACGTGAGCACCTGCCACAATGGCTTAATCTCACGGTCTCCATGGACACTGGGATTAATTTATCGCCAGTCAATCACCGCCCCTTTGGAATCATATTCCGCAGGTACCGAATAAAAGCCAATCTGTTTGGTCATGGCTTACTCCTCGGTTGAGGAGGGAGGCCTATCTTAACACCTCTTCCGATCTGTAGGTCACGGCTCCCGGGTTGTATAACGCAACTCCACGCCGAGCCTGAGCTCTGCCCCCTGAACATTCGAAACCGCATGCACCACACAAACACCATACTCCCCCACGGGCAACGAAACCATAGCCACGGACGCAAACAGGTCTCCTGGGCTAAGGCCCCAATCATTCCCGGCATAAATTCTGCCGGTCAGGCCTCGTGTCCTCAACTGGACTCACACAATCGGTCTCGACGCCGAACAATACGGGGTGGTAAACACAAAAAATCATGAGCTGCTCAGAATAGAATCACCTGAATTGGCCAAAAAATCAAACTCACAGATCGTCAAGTCTGTACAACTGGAGGCTTCGACTAGCAGACATGGCCTCTCACTGTTCGAGCAGCGACACTGTTCTTGCCCCTTCCACAAAACTGACGGCATTATCTGTTGACCCCAATCACGGATCAAACCGCTCAAAAACGGCCAGCTATGTTCCCAACTATCGGAACGCGACTGTTTCAACCATGATGAGCAGGTCATCCGCATATGCACAACATTTGCACACTAACTCAAGCCGCCACAACAAAGGGTCCATCATGAGATTCCAAATAAATGGACCACAGATGGAGCCCTGTGGCAGCCACGAACCACATCTATACCCACACGATCATTTTCGCCAACAACCCATGCACTTCTACCAGAGAAATAACTCTTCCACAGAGCTAAGTCTCGTCAACAACTACTACACTAATCTACGAATTACACTACCCCAACTCAAGTAATCAAACGCACCTTTAAAATCTAACAAAAACACCCAAAACATACCTGGAGTTACTGGTCTCAACAGAGTCCTTAACAAAGCTCCAAGCGTCCTCAACACATTTACCCTGTCTAAAACCAAATTGTTTCTCACACATTTGATCAGCTACTATCTCCTGAAGCCGTTCCACCATGACCCTCTCCAGAACTTTTCCAAGAACTGGAATAAGGCTGATGCCCCGAAAGATCGCGGAATGCTCCGAATCCGATCAGGTGACTTCAAGAGCACAAACACTCTTGCACACTTCCACCTAATTCAAACATATAGTCCGGAATAGACCTCCACACACTTTTACATATGTCCCCCAGTAAATCCATCCATTCCAGGGGACTTTCTCGGGGCAGCCTAGAAAAAGCACACTCTAGCTCACTTACCGAGAGAGGATCAGCAGCACCCACTGCACTAGGCAGTAAATCCCGTCGACTCTCCTCGGAAAGAATTCACCCATTAAAACTTCAACACATCCTCTCCAGGACGTCAGCAAATTACCCCCAACCTGCAAAGCACACACACCCGTATCCCTATTACTACCTCGCACTATTTTATAAGCACTACCCCAGGGGTCGTTCTTATTGCGTTCAAGAAAAGAACGCCACTCCGCTTCTTTAACACTTTCGAGCCTATGCTTGAACTCATGCATCCGTCTCGCTAGTGCACTCCTGAGCTGGACCACGTTGTCAGCATTGACCCTTCTAGCTCTTTGGAATCTCTTCCTCAGAGATCGGAGAGACCGCTGCTCAACTGTTAGTGCATGCGTCCACCACTTCACATGCCTGCGAGTCACCTTTCGATGCCTCTCAAACATGGAATCATTCGCTCTAGTCACCCATTCATTCACGCACGCTACCTGCTCTCCTACATTCATGGCCTTAAAAATGCTGAGCGGAACTTGCGTTGCCGCGTCACGCACAAAAACACCATGAAGGGGCCAAGACACATTGCCAATGCGCCAACGATTGCCCCCTACACTCACATTGGGAGTCACGGCATGGGTCACCACAACCTCAATCGGGTTGTGATCACTCACTCCATATCCACCCAAAACAGACCACTCAAATCCAAACGCTCTCATTGCCGCCGCATTCACAAAAGTGACATCAATGTCACTCTTTCCCATCGGGCCATCGAATGTGTACCATTCACTGGGTTCATTCACTACCAGAACATCCCGGGCTACAGCCCACTCGGCCAACACCTCACCCCGAGAGCGGCTCAAGTATCCAGTATGCCTGGACATTTTACTGAACCACATCGGGGATGATGCATTAGCATCAAGGCCAAGGATGACAGGATCACTACTCGCTAGTAGTAGCACCGCATCCATGTACGCAATGTACGGCTCAAGAGGCTCACCAAACTTACAATACACACTCACAACAAACACCCTACCAAACCTACCACTCAAATTCACACACACTCCCCAATCAGTAGAGTTCACCAATGTGCACTCCACTGTGGGGTCATTCACAACTACTGCGGCATGACATCTGCTGTCAGAAAATGACCGCATTGCAGCAGGCAAGCCACGTATACGACCATTAGACGCATACGGCTCCTGCAGCAGAGCCACAACACAATCTCTCTCACAAAACAATTGCCCCACATCACACATGACTGCATACGACGACTGACAGTTAATCTGTAGGAACTTAAACATAAGCAAATCAATGCTTGGCCTCCCTACGTGCCACCATGGTTGCGTATTCAGGGCACGCCAAAGACATCATCAGATGCTCCGACGGTCTACCCCCTAAACGCACAGTTCCGGCAGTTCAGCGCATTAAAGCACTCACGGGAACGGTGCCCCGACTGACCACATCGACGACATATAGCACTTGGAGCCTTACACTGACTCAACTTATGGTCAAAGCCAAGACATCTAAAACATGCCACGACAGGGTCAAAACTCCTGACTTTCAGGTAGAACCACTTAACGTAGCATGTCTCACACTGCACAAGATAGTCTATGGCAGTAGCCGTTCCTTCCAGGACCACATTCACAACGCCATCATCAGCCTCCCAAGGCTTAGTGACAACACGAAAATCGGATTTAAACTCCTCGTGCGTCATCTTATCCTTCAGATTATGCGCATACAGCTCGGCCATAAAGTCGTCGCAACTAATACGCTTATTTAAGCCCTTAACAACAGCCCGAGGCTTGGGCTTCTCATTTACTGCCACACTCAGTCCAACTTCGGCAAACTTTTCGTTGGTCGTCAACTTCTCCCGCTCGGCCAGAGATGGAGTGCGTATAATTACACCACCATCCCGCAACGGCTTAACTTCGTGCACCCGCACACCAAGGGACGGCCCAACCTCCTTCATAACCTTGTCAGCCACGTCTTTGGCGCTCGTACCGGCATTTTTGCCACGAACTACCACTGACCAGGTGTTAACCGGCTTGGACAACGGAGGTGCTAACAAAACAGCCCCAGGGCGCCCTTGCTGCGGCAACAGCGGAACGGCCTTCTGCTTCCTCTCCCAGCACTTGGGCATAGGAACTGGTCGCAGAACGGCCCACTTCCAAACGGCCGGCCTCCAAACGGCCCTTCAGGCGCTCATTTTCCGCAATGAGCGAAAACATAAGCTCCTCGTAGCCGCTTACGTAGCCCATAAGGCTACACAAAGTTGCCACATTCATGCCATCAGACTGGGCAAGAGCCAGCACATCCTTGCTTATGCCCTTCATTTTGGCAACCATGCTTCCAGCATTCCCCTGCGTCATTGGCGCCACTTGAGTCACAGTGGTAGCCTCCACATCGGGAACGGAAACACCCTCTTTACCTGCACTCACTTTTCCCTCAAAAACAACCTGTTTCACTACACCCACATTTCCATCACCAACTTCCATACCGACAGAAGGAACCACCACTCCAACGCTATCCGCAACCTCTTCTAGATCCGGCCTCTTCACGCTCGCTTGAGTGGAATCGGTAGAAGCGCCGTCGTCCACCATCGGCTTCCTCACGACAAGCTTCCGCCTCTTCCGCTTTTTCTCCAACTCCAGCGTTGGTGAGCCCATGGTGCTCATCACCGCAACCTATGGGAAGACGGCCCAACTACAAAATACCAGAAGCGACACCTGTTGACAGAATACACTAACTTCACAGAAAACAGCGCAACCTATGGAAAGATTGCAAAACTACAAAATGCCAGAAGCGACACCTGTTGGCAGAACACACTAACTTCAAAGAAAACTGGTAATGCCGATGTGGCAAAGCCCAAGCACACTTTTTCACTAAAGTGGCAACCCGACTAAACGTTAACCAACGATGTGGCAACGTCAATACAAAAAATTGCCGATGTGGCAACGCCCAAGCACACTTTCCACTAAAGTGGCAACCCCGAGTAAACGTATACCAACGATGTGGCAACTTCACTACAAAAGCTGCAGATGTGGCAACGCCCAAGCACAATTTTCCACCAAAGTGGCAGCACCGACTAAACGTTACCAACAATGTGGCAACGTCAATAGAAAAATTGCCAACAAAGCTTTTCAGCAATGTGGCAACACAAATGTACTCACGTGTTGTAAAACTTTTCACTGGCAAAAAATAAAATAAAAATCTTATTATGCCACAAAAACACACGCGTACAACGAAATATGTTGAGGATTTTACACTGCAGGGCAATCCCAATTGTTTGTGCACTTTTTCAACAATTATAGCAAGAATACTACCGAATAAACTGAATTCACTCGAGAGCACCAAAAAACACGTCCGTATCTCACACACGACAGAGCGAGACTAGTAGTAGATAGGGACATGAAAGTCGTTGTGTTTTACGTGAGCACCTGCCACAATGGCTTAATCTCACGGTCTCCATGGACATGGGATTAATTTATGCGTCAATCACCGCCCCTTTGGAATCATATTCCGCAGGTACCGAATAAAAGCCAATCTGTTTGGTCATGGCTTACTCCTCGGTTAAGGAGGGAGGCCTATCTAACACCTCTTCCGATCTGTGGGTCACGGCTCCCGGTTGTATAACGCAACTCCACGCCGAGCCTGAGCTCTGCCCGCATTTGGGCGTTAACCACAGCCACCACGATACTCCCCGAGGGGCCGCAACCATAGCCAGGACGGAAACAGGTTCCGTGGGCTCTGGCTCCCGTGGTACCAGAATAAAGCCTCCGGTCAGGCCTCGTGCCTCAATGGACACTACCAATTTAGACTCCAAACAATCACGGGTTGGTAACCCACAAAAAAGTCATAGCTGCTCAGAATAGAATGCGAATTGGCCAAAGGCAAACTCACAGATGTTACAGTCTATACACCATGCTTCATGGACATGGCTTTCTCACTGTTCGGAGCGAGGACTATTCTTTCCTCTTCCACAAAACGCGGCATTATCTGTTGACCAATGATCAAACCGCTCAAAAAACGGCCAGCTATGTTCCCAACGATCCTCAAGGACTTTACAAGAGACAGAGGGTTAACACCGTCTCTGTTTTATCCTCAGCGACCGTGGTACCAGTAAATCCTCTGGTCAGGTTCGTGCTCCAAAGAAGCACTTCCAGTTTCAGCTCCCATGAAGCCCGGGGACTGGTGACCCCAACGACCAACCAAAAACTCACGGGACATTTCATGCACTCAGTCACAGTCACCCAAAAACATTCAAAAAACCGCCAGTCGTCGCCTCGCAAAAGCAGTCCTCGCAAACTCATTCAACATTCTCACCCTATCAAAAGTGGAGAGTGTTTGACTTACGTCAAAGCCCCCCTGACCACACTCACACCCAGCAAACTCAAATCACGCAAATCATCATACAGCGGGCACTCACAAAGAACATGCTTCCCAGTCTCTTCGCCCAAGCCACACCGGCATTCTGGACTGTCACTTAGGCGTCTCTGATGCAAAAATGCATTAAGAGAGCCGTGACCAGTCAACAGAAATCCAGAGCTAAGGTTGAAACCAAAGTCCGGTCGTTCAATAACAAACGAGACATTGGGAATGAACTCATGAGTGACCCGCCCATTCACACTTGTATCCCACCGAACTTGCCAGTCCGACAAAACACGCTCATACAACAAAGTCTTGCATTCACTCAAACCTAAACTCTCCACATCCCTATCAGCCAACCATTCATTCTGTGGTAACGGTAGCCCCTTCCTGATCCTGTAGAACACAGCTCTACGCCGTATCTCTAAGTCCAGGGGAACTGCTCCCAACAATACTTGCATAGCCTCCGTAGAAACCGTGCGACACACAGGCAAACAGCCATGCAAAATCACTCTCTGGCATCCAAGTACTTTCTTTCTGCCTGTAACATTCGAAACTGCATCGCACCACACAGACGACCCATATGCTGCACAGGCAACAAACAGACCACTGTAAATGATGCGAACAGCTCTCCTGCTAAGGCCCCAATCATTCCGCAAAATTCTGCGCACTTGTCCAACTACTCCCAACAATCGGTCCTTGAGGCCGGCGATATGTGGTGTGAAACACAACCTTTCGCCCACGGTTATGCCGAGATATTTCACCTGTGTCGCATATCTAATGCTAGCCTCGTCAAGTCTGACAACTGGAGGTCGACTAGCAGACAATCTGCCTTTAAGCAGCATTGACACCGTCTTGTCCATTGCCAAACTGACGCCAACAGAGTTACCCCAATCACGGACAATCCGCAAACACGCCTGTGCATGAGCCTCAATTTCGGAACGCGACTGTCCTTCAACCATGATGAGCAGGTCATCCGCATATGCACAACATTTGCACACTAACTCAAGCCGCCACAACAAAGGGTCCATCATGAGATTCCAAATAAATGGACCACAGATGGAGCCCTGTGGGCAGCCACGAACCACATCTATACCCACACGATCATTTTCACCAACAACCCATGCACTTCTACCAGAGAAATAACTCTTCCACAGAGCTAAGTCTCGGCAACCACACTCATCTAATCTACGAATTACACTACCCCAACTCAAGTAATCAAACGCACCTTTAAAATCAACAAAAACACCCAAAACATACCTGGAGTTACTGGTCTCAACAGAGTCCTTAACAAAGCTCCAAGCGTCCTCAACACATTTACCCTGTCTAAAACCAAATTGTTTCTCACACATTTGATCAGCTACTATCTCCTGAAGCCGTTCCACCATGACCCTCTCCAGAACTTTTCCAAGAACCGGAATAAGGCTGATGCCCCGAAAAGATCGCGGATTGCTCCGAATCCGATCAGGTGACTTCAAGAGCACAAACACTCTTGCACACTTCCACTCACTAGGAAACACGCCCTCACTAACGCACTTTGAATATAATTCAAACATATAGTCCGGAATAGACCTCCACACACTTTTACATATGTCCCCAGTAAATCCATCCATTCCAGGGGACTTTCTCGGGGGCAGCCTAGAAAAAGCACACTCTAGCTCACTTACCGAGAGAGGATCAGCAGCACCCACTGCACTAGGCAGTAAATCCCGTCGACTCTCCCTCGGAAAGAATTCACCCATTAAAACTTCAACACATCCTCTCCAGGACGTCAGCAAATTACCCCCAACCTGCAAAGCACACACACCCGTATCCCTATTACTACCTCGCACTATTTTATAAGCACTACCCCAGGGGTCGTTCTTATTGCGTTCAAGAAAAGAACGCCACTCCGCTTCTTTAACACTTTCGAGCCTATGCTTGAACTCATGCATCCGTCTCGCTAGTGCACTCCTGAGCTGGACCACGTTGTCAGCATTGACCCTTCTAGCTCTTTGGAATCTCTTCCTCAGAGATCGGAGAGACCGCTGCTCAACTGTTAGTGCATGCGTCCACCACTTCACATGCCTGCGAGTCACCTTTCGATGCCTCTCAAACATGGAATCATTCGCTCTAGTCACCCATTCATTCACGCACGCTACCTGCTCTCCTACATTCATGGCCTTAAAAATGCTGAGCGGAACTTGCGTTGCCGCGTCACGCACAAAAACACCATGAAGGGGCCAAGACACATTGCCAATGCGCCAACGATTGCCCCCTACACTCACATTGGGAGTCACGGCATGGGTCACCACAACCTCAATCGGGTTGTGATCACTCACTCCATATCCACCCAAAACAGACCACTCAAATCCAAACGCTCTCATTGCCGCCGCATTCACAAAAGTGACATCAATGTCACTCTTTCCCATCGGGCCATCGAATGTGTACCATTCACTGGGTTCATTCACTACCAGAACATCCCGGGCTACAGCCCACTCGGCCAGCACCTCACCCCGAGTGCGGCTCAAGTATCCAGTATGCCTGGACATTTTACTGAACCACATCGGGGATGATGCATTAGCATCAAGGCCAAGGATGACAGGATCACTACTCGCTAGTAGTAGCACCGCATCCATGTACGCAATGTACGGCTCAAGAGGCTCACCAAACTTACAATACACACTCACAACAAACACCCTACCAAACCTACCACTCAAATTCACACACACTCCCCAATCAGTAGAGTTCACCAATGTGCACTCCACTGTGGGGTCATTCACAACTACTGCGGCATGACATCTGCTGTCAGAAAATGACCGCATTGCAGCAGGCAAGCCACGTATACGACCATTAGACGCATACGGCTCCTGCAGCAGAGCCACAACACAATCTCTCTCACAAAACAATTGCCCCACATCACACATGACTGCATACGACGACTGACAGTTAATCTGTAGGAACTTAAACATAAGCAAATCAATGCTTGGCCTCCCTACGTGCCACCATGGTTGCGTATTCAGGGCACGCCAAAGACATCATCAGATGCTCCGACGGTCTACCCCTAAACGCACAGTTCCGGCAGTTCAGCGCATTAAAGCACTCACGGGAACGGTGCCCCGACTGACCACATCGACGACATATAGCACTTGGAGCCTTACACTGACTCAACTTATGGTCAAAGCCAAGACATCTAAAACATGCCACGACAGGGTCAAAACTCCTGACTTTCAGGTAGAACCACTTAACGTAGCATGTCTCACACTGCACAAGATAGTCTATGGCAGTAGCCGTTCCTTCCAGGACCACATTCACAACGCCATCATCAGCCTCCCAAGGCTTAGTGACAACACGAAAATCGGATTTAAACTCCTCGTGCGTCATCTTATCCTTCAGATTATGCGCATACAGCTCGGCCATAAAGTCGTCGCAACTAATACGCTTATTTAAGCCCTGAACAACAGCCCGAGGCTTGGGCTTCTCATTTACTGCCACACTCAGTCCAACTTCGGCAAACTTTTCGTTGGTCGTCAACTTCTCCCGCTCGGCCAGAGATGGAGTGCGTATAATTACACCACCATCCCGCAACGGCTTAACTTCGTGCACCCGCACACCAAGGGACGGCCCAACCTCCTTCATAACTTTGTCAGCCACGTCTTTGGCGCTCGTACCGGCATTTTTGCCACGAACTACCACTGACCAGGTGTTAACCGGCTTGGACAACGGAGGTGCTAACAAAACAGCCCCAGGGCGCCCTTGCTGCGGCAACAGCGGAACGGCCTTCTGCTTCCCTCCCAGCACTTGGGCATAGGAACTGGTCGCAGAACGGCCCACTTCCAAACGGCCGGCCTCCAAACGGCCCTTCAGGCGCTCATTTTCCGCAATGAGCGAAAACATAAGCTCCTCGTAGCCGTTTACGTAGCCCATAAGGCTACACAAAGTTGCCACATTCATGCCATCAGACTGGGCAAGAGCCAGCACATCCTTGCTTATGCCCTTCATTTTGGCAACCATGCTTCCAGCATTCCCCTGCGTCATTGGCGCCACTTGAGTCACAGTGGTAGCCTCCACATCGGGAACGGAAACACCCTCTTTACCTGCACTCACTTTTCCCTCAAAAACAACCTGTTTCACTACACCCACATTTCCATCACCAACTTCCATACCGACAGAAGGAACCACCACTCCAACGCTATCCGCAACCTCTTCTAGATCCGGCCTCTTCACGCTCGCTTGAGTGGAATCGGTAGAAGCGCCGTCGTCCACCATCGGCTTCCTCACGACAAGCTTCCGCCTCTTCCGCTTTTTCTCCAACTCCAGCGTTGGTGAGCCCATGGTGCTCATCACCGCAACCTATGGGAAGACGGCCCAACTAGAAAATACCAGAAGCGACACCTGCTGGCAGAATACACTAAATTCACAGAAAACAGCGCAACCTATGGAAAGATTGCAAAACTACAAAATACCAGAAGCGACACCTGTTGGCAGAACACACTAACTTCAAAGAAAACTGGTAATGCCGATGTGGCAAAGCCCAAGCACACTTTTTCACTAAAGTGGCAACCCGACTAAACGTTTACCAACGATGTGGCAACGTCAATACAAAAAATTGCCGATGTGGCAACGCCCAAGCACACTTTCCACTAAAGTGGCAACCCCGAGTAAACGTATACCAACGATGTGGCAACGTCACTACAAAAGCTACAGATGTGGCAACACCCAAGCACAATTTTCCACCAAAGTGGCAGCACCGACTAAACGTTACCAACAATGTGGCAACGTCAATAGAAAAATTGCCAACAAAGCTTTTCAGCAATGTGGCAACACAAATGTACTCACGTGTTGTAAAACTTTTCACTGGCAAAAAATAAAATAAAAATCTTATTATGCCACAAAAACACACGCGTACAACGAAATATGTTGATGATTTTACACTGCAGGGCAATCCCTATTGTTTGTGCACTTTTTTCAACAATTATAGCAAGAATACTACCGAATAAACTGAATTC
>JAEIFQ010000663.1:0-26293 GCA_018904025.1 Zaprionus vittiger | reverse complement strand
TGATTGTCACTTACAATTGTTTGTATCCCACGACGAAAGATCTTTCGTTTTGTAGATTTGCCATATTTATTTGATGTGTTTATGTGTTTTTTGTGTTTAGTTTTAAATTCACTTATTAAAAATAAAAGTTTTTGAGGGTCGGTGTGGCAATTATGTCCTTTAATGTATAGAGATCAACTGACATTTTAAAGCCATATTATTTTTAGAATTTATTAAGACACCAAAAGGGGGTACTTAATCAATGGAAAATCAAATTTATAATTTTTCACACCACGAGCATTTCGATTACGACACCTTTTCAACCTAGCCTAAGAGTAAACTTTAAACAATTTATTTTAACATTCGTTTCTTTGTAGCATCGCGCCACTTTCTCTATTAACTATTTTTATGCAAACTAATCTTAAAGAAACACTTATAATTACGGTCTCGGTTTTGTTGTTATTATACCCTTCGACCATTGAAAATGGTCAAAAAAGGGTATACTAACTTTGTGCAAATGTATGTAACAGGCAGAAGGAGGCGTCGGAGACCCCATAAAGTATATATATTTTTGCTCAGGATCACAAGCCGAGTCGATTGAGCCATGTCTGTCTGTCTGTCCGTCTGTCCGTCTGTCCGTCTGTCTGTGTGAACGCACAGATCTCAGCTATTATAAAAGCTAGAGTTACCAAATTTGGCAGGAAGACTCCTGTATTCTATAAGCTGATCAAGTTTATTTCAAATAATAGGTGCCACGCCCACCGCCCCCGCAAATCAAGAATTTAGTTTTTGAACTTAATTTGTAAGCGCTGTATAAAAGATACAACTTTCTGACTTCAAAGTATACTAAGCTCATTAAAATATCTACGTATTCTCGAAATTGCAATCCGATCGGACAATAAACACAGAAGTTATTTAAGGAAGTATGTGCATAAAACCAAGTGCTTGTATCAGCTAACAAGGAAGGCGGGCGAGCGCAAAGCGCGAGCGCCATCTGTCGGCAATAATTTAAAAGCATATGCATATGTATATGTGTACATACATAGGAACGTAGGTCGAAGGGTATCCCACTGTCGCGTGCAGCGCGACTGTGGCTTTTTCTATTTTTTTTAATATAGAGTTATATTCCTTTTACTTTAAGTATTTTCTTCATTGTTCATTATATCCTTCGACCATTGAAAATGGTCAAAAAAGGGTATACTAACTTTGTGCAAATGTATGTAACAGGCAGAAGGAGGCGTGGCAGACCCCATAAAGTATATATATTCTTGCTCAGGATCACAAGCCGAGTCGATTGAGCCATGTCCGTCTGTCTGTCTGTCTGTCTGTCTGTCTGTCTGTCTGTCTGTCTGTCTTTCTGTCTGTGTGAACGCACAGATCTCAGCTATTATAAAAGCTAGAGTTACCAAACTTGGCAGGAAGACTCCTGTGTACTATAAGCTGATCAAGTTTATTTCAAATGTTATGTGCCACGCTCACAGGCCCCGCAAATAAAGAATTTAATTTTTGAACTTAATTTGTAAGCGCTGTATAAAAGATACAACTTTCTGACTTTAACATATACTAAGCTGATTAAAATATCTACGTATTCTCGAAATTGCAATCCGATCGGACAACAAACACAGAAGTTATTTAAGAAAGTATGTGCATAAAACCAAGTGCTTGTATCAGCTAACAAGGGAGGCGGGCGAGCGCAAAGCGCGAGCGCCATCTATCGGCAATAATTTAAAAGCATGCGCATTTGTATTATATGTGTATGAATTTAACAAATTAAACTACACCGGAACATAGGTCGAAGGGTATCCCACTGTCGCGTGCAGCGCGACTGTTGATTTTCTTACTGGTTATACCCTTCGACCATTGAAAATGGACAAAAAAGGGTATACTAACTTTGTGCAAATGTATGTAACAGGCAGAAGGAGGCGTCGCAGACCCCATAAAGTATATATATTCTTGCTCAGGATCACTAGCCGAGTTGATTGAGCCATGTCCGTCTGTCTGTCTGTCTGGCTGTCTGTCTGTCTGTGTGAACGCACAGATCTCAGCTATTATAAAAGCTAGAGTTACCAAATTTGGTAGGAAGACTCCTGTGCACTATAAGCTGATCAAGTTTATTTCAAATTTTATGTGCCACGCCCACCGCCCCCGCAAATAAATAAGTTAATTTTTGAACTCAATTTGTAAGCGCTGTATACAAGATACAACTTTCAGACGTTAACATATACTAAGCTCATTAAAATATCTACGTATTCTCGAAATTGCAATCTGATCGGACAATAAACACAGAAGATATTTAAGAAAGTATGTGCATAAAACCAAGTGCTTGTATCAGCTAACAAGGGAGGCGGGCGAGCGCAAAGCGCGAGCGCCATCTGTCGGCAATAATTTAAAAGTATGCGCCTTTGTATATGTGTACGAATTTTACAAATTAAACTACACCGGAACATAGGTCGAAGGGTATCCCACTGTCGCGTGCCGCGCGACTGTTGCTTTTCTTACTGGTTTTTTTTTGTTTTTTTTCGGAACATGTGGTTTTTTAGTTTGTCATTTTCTTCTTTTAA
The DNA here is from genome assembly GCA_018904025.1 of Zaprionus vittiger. Lineage (NCBI taxonomy): Eukaryota > Metazoa > Arthropoda > Insecta > Diptera > Drosophilidae > Zaprionus > Zaprionus vittiger. The sequence goes on along the minus strand of JAEIFQ010000663.1, from coordinate 23,753 downwards.
GTTTGATTTTAATAAATGTTGGTATTTTGCCCTTGGCTTTAAATTTTGGGAGTAGTTGCACTTTTATCATGGAGTTATCTGTCTTCAGCGTAGGTGATCCCTCCCTTATAGCTTGGAGCACCCTGGGGAAAAAGTCGGGCTCCGTTGGACACCTAAGTGCAGGTGCACCCAAAGGTGAAAATTATGTCCAAAGTTAAATATAGCATATTTTAACTAGGTATACATAAGTGATCGATATGTCGATTGGCCTTGACCTAGTTACCGATACAAGTCGATTGCAGATAATTTCATTTATTTATTGGAACTAGTGGCTATATCACCAACAGATGGCGCTAATAGCCGATCGTACCATAGGTCTATGCCCGATCATAGATGGCGCTTTTGGACATAAGAAAGTTTTCATTGCCAACTTTTAGGTCGAATTTATTCGTGACGTTATATCGAACGTTTTAACAAAAAATAAACCAGTGACAAGCGCCAATTCAAACTTCGCAATATTTAGTCAGCGTTCGCAACATTCTTTACCTTCGCAACATTTTCTAAGCTCAGCAACATTGTACCGATCTTCGCAACATATACGTTAGAAACATGTTTTGCCAGACCGACGCAACATTTCTTATCCGTTTTCACCTTCTGTCAATAGCGTCTGCTCATTCGCAGCTTCATGATAAGATATCCACCTCTCGCATCCCTTAATTGTAGCTGATGCGCTGAGAGCGTATTAGCGCAGCCAACTTCATAGGACCGTGTCCCAAATGTTAGACTATAAAAGACTCCTGTGAGAGCGACTCCCTCTCTTTTTAATTGATCGCTAGTGTCGTCCCCACATCGGGTTGCCCGTCTTGCATACGTGAGGGAATTTAACCGCGCCGACTGCCAGTTATAAATCAGTGCATAAAGCTTTAAAGGAGCCGAGCAGCGCGATATTTTCCCAAGTCGTTATCAATTTCGTTGCACCATACTGCACACACGTACTTTTTCCGTGCACCCTACGGCACCCATCCACCTCCACGTGCAACCTATGCATGCGATCGGACAAACCAAAGAACCCCAGCTCCTAAGGCAGCATATTTCATGGTAATTACCAGCACCCGCATTTTGTCCATTTTTTTTTCTTGTTAATTTTTGCCATTTCTGTTCAGTGCCAGAAAATCCACGAGGTTAACCTCTTGTACCACATTGTACCTACAAAAATTGTTTGGCAATTGGAGTGCCCAGTATGGAATAATCTCTGCACGAGAAACTTTTCGAGCGCCCCTCGCCAGAGCAAAACCAAAAGGGAAAAAGCGGAGAAGGGTAAAAAAGAGCTCGCGCTGGACAGCGCTAGAGTAGTTGCTTCGCCGTAGCCCCAGGGAGAGGACGATCGTCGTTTTTGTCGTCAATGCTGTGCGAGATATATTAAATTTTTTTTTTAGTGAGTTGGCTAACTTTTGATAAAGGTAGCGACAGTAATAAACATCTAGACATCTAGGTGCAAAAATCTAGGGCTGTATTGTGCGTTTGAGAATTAAAATCTCAAATTGATCTCCCCCGATAAACGTGCCAAAAGAAATGAAAATATGTGTATATATGGACATACATATATGAAAATAATTAACCATGTGCCTTAGCCCCCAAAGTGTAAGATCAATATATATAATAAATTACAACCAAAATAAGAGGCAAGCACCCCTACAATCCCATCGTTGGAAGGCCTTTCACCGATGAGTAATGCATGTAAGTGATGAACAAAAACAAAACAAGTTATTGATATATATTATTTATTGGCGGCTTTAACAAATTAATAATCTTGCGCCTCTACATATGTAGGCATCTGTTCGTGTACATATGTATGTACTAATATATCGTCCACCATATATACATGTGTGCACCGTTGCATATACATACAGATATGTAAACTTCTTTGATGCACCATTTTCGGTAGGTTATTACCTATCAACTTATGCTTTCGCATAGACATACATACATACTTACATAAGTTACAGGTAGAGTGCAGAATCTGTAAGTATGTACTGATGTAAGCATCGTGCGCGTTAGCTTATGCGCATGTACCTGTCTGTCTGAACCTCGTCTCACTTATCTCTTATCATTTCGATCAAAATCTACAAAACAAAAAAACATTGACTCATAACGCATAACAACCCAAAGAGTCGAAAAGAAAAGATTACAGTCACGGCCAGAATATTAATACATGTTCACTTGTTTAGCTTAACCCTAGGAGTACCGTAACAAATTATCATTAAGAATAATTTAGAAAAGAAGAAAAACACAATTAATCATTAAGTAATAAAAAGTAGGTTAGCGTGGGAATGCTGACTATGCACTTATGTTTGTTGGCCTTCAAGTGGATACTCGTAATACACATACACTAGGGCAGACTGTATATATATATACATTGCAACAAAGTGCTACAATGTAATTGTTGTTATGTTTTAATATATGTACATACCACATCTCCTTCCTTTTGAAAAATAACGTAATATTATGAAGTTATTTTTTAATTTTTGTTTTTAATATTAGTAATATTTTTTTTTTTTTGTTTGTTTTTTATATAATTTTGATTTTGAATTCTTATATGTATTGTTATTCTTTTTTTTTGTATATTGTTTTTGAATACAGTAAAGAAGTAATTAATAAACTAAAGAAATTAAACAAAAATGTATTTTTAAAATATATTTTTAATTGTTTCGTTTCTTATGGGTGGCCACTCAGCTTTCAACGCAGCATGCAAGACCTCAATAACAAGAAGGAAACACAGGCCCCCCTGGTGGAATCCTCAATTGAAGGCACAACGCACCGACCTACAAGAAATCTTCAAACTAGCCAAACAAGCAAACGAAGATACTGTATGGGTCGAATACAGGATAAGGCTACGTGACTTTAAGAAAAAGGTCCAGACAGCAAAAAGGATCTCATGGAGATCCTTCTGCTCTGGTATTGAGAAGGTCACGGAAACCGCCAGACTTAGGAAGCTTCTGTCGAGCCAACCGGCAATGCAGAGCCAACTAAGAACTAGCGATGGCCAATGGACGAGTAGCAGCAGGGAAGCGACTAATGCCCTTCTAAGCGAGCACTTCCCCGGATGCACAGAGGCACTCGATTCACAACAATCAGTGCACACGAACCCAGTGTTCGACGTACCTGGGAATATACTCTCACCACACAAAATCCAGTGGGCCATAGACTCCTTTGAGAGCTACAAATCCCCTGGGCTGGATGGTATAATACCAGCCATGCTGCAGAATGACCAAAGAAAAGATCACTCCATAGCTGGAATCAATATTCAAAGCATGTCTGGGGCAGGGATATGTACCTGTACCCTGGAGGACAGCACGTGTTGTGTTCCTGCCGAAAGCAGGAAAATGCAGTCACATGCAACCGAAAGACTACAGACCGATAAGTCTCACCTCTTTCCTGCTTAAAACCTTAGAAAAACTTCTGGATCTACACATAAGAGGAGGCATGAACCGACTCGTAGAATCCAAGCAACACGCCTACACAAAAGGCAAATCGGTTTAAACAGCGCTACACTCCCTAATAGCCACCATCGAAAAGGCCCTACACCACAAGGAATTTGCCCATTCTATTGCACAGGCGTTGAAGTCACCTGCAATGACCACAGGCTTGCGTCCTCTTGCATGCTGTACTAGCTTATCCAACAGTTCCTCGAAAAGGTCCGGACTGTTGCTTCGAGAAGCATAACAGCTATACAAGTGGATGACCTTCACTTTTGCATACGCAATGCCACGCATTGGCACGCTTTTGCGATCCTCTATGTAGAGATTACTGCAGCATTTGACTGCCGCTTTACCTGTGGCGTCCAGGAGCACTCCTGAGTTTCCCACACCAGGGGAGTACGGTTCACTCAGGAGCATAACGTCAACATTGCGCTCTTGCGCTGTCTGGGCCAAAAGGCTCTGTGCAGCTGCGCAATGGTTAACGTTGAGCTGGATGATGTTAATTTGGTCGAACATCATGGCGGCGGCTCGACTCTCCTTTAATGACGCTTGCTTTATAGGTAGGGCATGCAAAGCTACCTGTCGGGTGGTTTCTGTCCACATCGCCGTTGCAGATCAGGCATCTTGGCGGTTTGGCGCAGCCCTTCGCTATGTGCCCTCGTTCGCCGCACCGTAGACAGCAGTCCGAGCGATCAGGTTCCTTACAGATGTTAGCCCTGTGACCGTAACCCAGGCACTTATAGCATCTTAAGGGGCGTACATCCTGAATTATGCGGCAGCGTGACCATCCTACGGTTACCGAACCCTTTTTTAAAACGGCGATCGCGTCGTTCACGCTTAGCGTAACCGTCGCCACTTGTGTTCCGTCACGCATTTTGCGCAGCCCACGCACATCCTCCGGCTTCACCTGGATACCTTCGAATTGAGAGGCCAGACAATTGTGCAGCTCCATTGCTGTCGTTGCCTCATCCATCCCGCTGCAGGTTAGCGCCATTCTCTGCGCACCCGTGCGAACCGCAGCCATTTCACGGAGTGATTCCTCAATGACTCCTCTGTATTCGGGTACGCTTGCAGATGCTTTACCCTCTACTTCAAGCAGCAACTCACCCTGTTGCGTCCTCCTAATTTTCTTGACATGACTGCCAAATTCCGACAGGCTCGGGTCCGCTTTGAGCTTACGAAGCATGTCTGCGTACGATGCTTCTCCCGTCTTTTTTATAATAATTGCCTCCGGTTTTTTGCGTAGACGCTTAGATGCCACCTTAGTCCACTTTACCTTCTTATTGCCATCACTGGCGACGGAAGCGAAGCTGGGCGGAACAGGCTCCTTCATCTTAGGCGTCTGCAGTGTAACGTCCTTGCTGGCAGGAAGCTTCGTCTGGGGAGGCTACACAGGGACGTTCCTTTTACTGACCGCTGTTGTGCTCGCTGTTTTTGGTTGCGCATCCGTCTGGGATGCAGTGCTCTTTGAAGAAGCTACTTTAACCAAATCCTCCTGCAGCTGTATCGCTCTGGCATTGAGAGCTGCCATCTCCGCGATCACACTTTTTGTATCTTTTGTGACATGGCGCTGCGTCTCGAAAGCTGATAGCAGTGCCGATAATTTTACATTCAAGATGCCCAAAATGCTCCGCAAGTCTTCGTTGTTGTAGGCCGACATGTCTAATGGCCTGACCGGCGATGCAGGAGGGGTTTTTGCTGCTACTTTTTGGGTCGGCACGCTGATGAGATCGGATATCTTCTTCTGACTTGTTACTACAGGTGCTGAAGGAGCCAAGTTCTCCCCTTCTGCAGCACCGCAGTTGCTGGGTATTGACGTCACCGACGGGGGGACGGTCTGAACTACTGGCGCCACAGGGATTCCAGCTCCACGCTCCGTAATACCCACTCCTCGAATGGGTGACCTGGACATTCTTGCGCTTCTCCTGAATGGGTCCACCTCGTCGGGGGCATTGCCCCACGCTGAGCCGTCCATTGGTTGGCAAGCGTCAACGGATTTGCCTTTGGGTGTGGAGCACCGAATTTAGCGAGGGTCCCACGTAGGCCACGTATTTCTCCTAGGCTTCTCTGATGGGGGTTATTCCGCCCCTACACGGACACCAGAGCCTCTGCTTAGGCACCGAGATGGCGAGAGGTTGATTATTGGTCGTCCGTGACCTTTGTGCCTTATCCCTTACTAAAGTAACGGTCTACTCCAGAATTACCGGTCAACTCCAGGAAAAAATCGGTCAACTCCAGAAATTTAAAATTTATGTTTATAAATATAACCATATATATAAATATAGTTATAAATATAAATATAGTTATATATATAAATATAGATATAATTTATATATATAATAATAATATTATTATAGATACAAATATATAGATAAATATAAATATATATATATATATATATATAAATATAAATATATATATAATTATAAATATAAATATAATATTATTATTATTATAAATATTAATACATATATAGATAAATATAAATATATATATATATAAATATAAACATATATATAAATATAAATATATAAATATATAATATATAAATATAAATATAATATTATTATTATTATAAATATAAATGCATATATAGATATAAATATAAAATACAAATATAAATATAAGTAATGATAAATTTCGAATTTCACGCCCGACTGATCAGGCAGCCCTGGCACCGCCGTTGGTCTGGCAGCACTACTCCAATCAGATCGCTCACTGAAGTGGGGTGGCAACGCTGTTTTCTCAGCTGCACCGAATTGTAAAAAGTGAAAATTCGGCAAATTGCCAATGGCACGCGTTTTTTACCCGGTTTGATCGCGTAGAAATGTAGCGCATTACCACAATGTGGCTTTGAGCAGATATCCAGCTACTGTCGATGAGCTGACTACGTTATAGAGGTGACTTTCGCGCAGCGTTAATAAACACGTCCGGTTTAAGCGGGAAATCTCAATCTCCGGCTCGAGGAAAGGGTGAAGAAAGCCACATGTGCACTATACGCATCGCAAAAGACGCTAAGTAGCACGTGGGGTTTGTCTCCCAAACTGATGCACTGGATCTTCATCTCAATTGTTCGTCCAATACTACTCTATGGTGTCCTAGTATGGTAGAAGGCCACTAAAAAATCCACATACCTCCTAACAATGGAAAGGGTACAAAGACGTGCACTGATGTGCATTACTGGGGCACTGAGATCTACTCCAACAAAGGCCTTGGAAGTGATACTTGGAGTTCTCCCCATTGACATACAGGCCAAACTACTAGCACAAAAGACAGCGCAACGTCTCTGTGCTACAGGAAATATGGTCCTCGCAAATTATGGCCACAGTGAAGTAGGAGGAGAGTCACTCAATAGCACGGACTATGTGACCCCAATAAACAACTTCTCAAGAACGCCCGCTCTAATGGGACATGAAGATTGGAAAATCGGCATGGACGAAAACGCAACAAAGATATTTACAGACGGATCCAAAATGGAAACCGGCGTGGGCGCCGGGTGCAGATCCGCCCATTCAAGTGTCGTACAAGTTGCCGGACTACTGCAGCATCTTCCAAGCGGAGGTCTTCGCTATAAAGCAGGCTGCAGAACTTGCGACAACGCTCAACAAGAATCGGGTCAGCATCTTTGTCGACAGTCAGGCGGCTATCAAATCCATGCAATCCTATGACATCAGCTCCGAAAGTGTAATGGCAAGCAGGGAAGCATTAGATGCATTAAGCAGCCGCTCGAAGGTGTGCATCTTTTGGGTTCCCAGCCACCAGGGCATCGACGGAAACGAGATGGCAAATAGGCTAGCAAAGGAAGGTGCCGAATCTAGACAACTGACAGTTGAAGACCTGAAGGTACCTCTACGATCTACAAGCCACAGCTTAGAAGAAAGCGCTGCATCAATAGCAAGAAGAAGGTGGCACAGCACAACAAACTGTAAGATAGCGCGCACTATGTGCAAATTTTCAAATGCGAAATTGGCCCAATACGTTATTCAGCTCCCTAGAAGAGACTGCAGAACAATGGTGGGTATACTCACGGGTCACTGCCTGACCGCAACTCACGCTAAGAAGTTGGGCATTACCGACAACGAAGAATGCAGGAAATGCAAGGTACCAGGAGTAAAAAGAAACTCTGGAGCACCTCATCTGCGACTGCCCCGCACTCATGGCCTCGAGTGCGAAATGCCTTGGAAGCCCACTGCTTGCATCACTGGAAGAAGCAGCGGGCCTGGCACCCCAAAAACTCCTGGCTTTTGCCAAACTAACCAGCACACTAGACTGGGATAATTAAATCGAGAAATTAACAGCCTCCATCACTTATCCGGCAACACTAAGGATCATAATGATCTATGTGAGGCCCCCACTTGGGGGTCTGCCGACATAACCTAACCTAACTCAGTGGGTACATGTCGCCATACAAAATGATTAAAGCACTCTTGAAAATTTCAACATCTCTATTGAACTACAAAGGTATTTATAATGACCCTTCGACTCTTTGAAAAGCCAAAAAAGGGTATACTTAACTTTGACCAAAAGTTCACGCTGTCTATTTTAAAGTTGGACACCAAAAAGAGACATATTTTGTTGTCCACGCCAGTGCTTAGCAAATGCGTCAGCGCACAACTGTCCAGTCTGACGGGAATGAGATCTTAGCTATTGCAAATAGAGAACGACATTTCGCAGGAAGATTCCTGTGTAGCAACAGCTGATCAATTTACTTCAATGTTATGACCACGCCCATCGCCCTCGAAATCAATAATTTAATTTTTGAACTCAATTTCGACCGTATGCCAGATAGTCTTCACTGAGCTTATCATATACTCGACCATTAAAATATTTTCGCCCTCAAAATTGTACAATCTGATCGGATAATAAACACAGAAGTTCATTTAAGCAAGTATGTGCATAAACCAAATCCTTGTACAGCTAACAAGTTCGGGGAGCTTGTTGGGCACCGATTTCTTGTAAAACTTCATATGTGTCAACGCCATTAAGCATGTCAGATCTAAGCGATAAAGAACAATTAATATTAAGCCATTGATTCGAACTGCTGCAACTCGCGCGTCTCAGATTCTGAGCAATTTTTATCATTGCTAATTCAAATAGGCATAAACTAATTGCCAAACACAGATCGCAGATGCTGTGTGACCCATATGATTACAGTATTACGTCTAAACGTGTTCACTGGCAGCAAGCTTTTCTGCATAATCAAAGAATTCACGCACACTCGAGCAAACACGTGCGATCTTCATCAGCAATGTCAACTTGACGATACATTTTGGAAATATCGGCTGTTACAGACGAATTTATTTAATCTAAAATTAAGCAATGTTAAGTAAAGCTCCCACTGCTGTCGGCCCAACCAGAGTTTAATTTAATGAAACGGCTGTTGATGTTTTGCTTGAAGCATCAAACACGAGGCACTCAAACGTTCTGGGACAGAGATGCTTTCACGTCTCAACACGTTGATGGGGCAATGTCAAATAATGCTGTCTTAGCCGACGTAGATTCTATAATAGACATGTCGCTTACACCAGATCTCTGTACTCTTTCATGAATGTATGATACATATCTGACAGTGCATTGTCCTTGCTGTGGAGGACTTGCGTATCGCCACCGGTAGAACATCAAATACGCACGATCAAAACCGTTTGATCAATTGTTGAGTCCAATCAAACTGGATTGGTTTATTTTCAAGTAGGAGGTGTCATTTATTTAATGAGCTTGTGACTTGTCAAACATCCGACGTCTTGGCTCCGATCTTTTTAGCAAGTGAACAATTGGATGTCGAAACAGCCTTTTGAATGGCTAATCAACACTACACTATGCTTTATCAGAACAGCTGATTTACTCTTATGCTAATTAACATTGCAGATCAAGACATACGCATTTATTCCAACACGCCTCTTAAATTTGTTGTCTTGATTTTATCTTTTATTACATTAACTTAATAGCATCTCTATTCCTTATAAATTTTTGTTTGTCTAACGCTTTGGTTAACATGTCTGCTATATTAAATCTCGATTCTATCTTTATAATGTCTATAATACCCTTTTCATAATTTTCATTAACATAATGATACTGCACTTCAATGTGCTTCGAATTCTTTGTGAAATTACCAAATTTGGCTATCGCTACTGCGCCTGAATTATCTTCATATATCTTAATTGCTTTTTCGTTATTAATATTAAATATCTCACATAACATGTTTTTTACAAATAATATTTCGGTTACTGCTTCTGACATGGCAATGTACTCTGCAAACGTTGAACATTTTGTTACAGCGTGTTGTTTGTGTGTTTTCCAATAAACTATATTTCCATACATTCTAATTATAAATCCCGTTGTGGATTTTCTATCAATATTATCTCCTGCATAATCTGAGTCTACCATACAATCTAGTATTTCATTATTTTCATTCTCTTCAAATGTTAAATTCAAATCTCTTGTTTTATATAAATATTTCAATATTCTTATCGCGTATTTATAGTGTGTTGAATTATAACAACTTTGATATCTGCTTAAGTAATTTACGGAATATGATACATCTGGTCTTGTACCTGCGCTTATATATAATAATTCACCTATCAAATTTCTGTATTTAATTTTCTCGTCACATTCAGTTGCTTGATCTAATTTTAAATTTGTTTCCATTGGAGTTTCGTATAGCTTAGCATTTTCGAGATTATACTTAATTGCTAGTGATTCAATATATCTTTTTTGATTTAAAGTCATTTTCTTACTCTCAGTACTATAATTAATATCTATTCCAATATAACTGCCGATTTTTCCTAAATCTTTCATTGTAAATTTGTTCATTAAACTGTTTTTAATTTCGCTTATTTTTGTTTTGTTCTTACTGCATATCAATATGTCATCTACAAATACTAAAATATATATTTCATCTTTATCTTTTCTTTTTACATATAAACAATAATCGTAGTTGCTTCTTATAAAATTTAGTTTGTCAAGATATTTATGCAGACATTCGTACCATGCTCTGGGGCTCTCTCTTAATCCGTATAATGCCTTAATTAATTTATAAACTTTGTTTTCTCTTGTTTCGTAACCTTTTGGTTCATTCACATAAACTTCTGATTTTACATAGCCATTCAAAAAGGCTGTTTCGACATCCATCTGATTTATAAACAGACCATTTTTGCAACAATATGAAAGTAATATCTTTAATGTTTGCATTTTTCCTACTGGTGAATATACATTTTCTAGTCGTTCTCTTTGTTGGAAACCTCTTACTACTAGTCTAGCTTTGTATGTCCCATCACTTTTCTTTTTGTACACCCATTTAACATCTATGATCTTTTTGTTGTTCGGTTTTTCTACAATTTGCCACGTATTATTTTTATTTAAGCATTGCATTTCTGTGTTCATTGCTCTAAGCCATTCTTGCTTTTCATTGCTATTCATCGCTTCTTCGAAAGTGTTAGGTACAATTGCATTTACATAATTAATATAAATAAAATGTGTTACTGGATTACCGTATAGGTTTACCGGTTTTTTCTCTCTATGTGATGTTCTCTGTATTGTTAATTGTTCTTTGTTCTCCTCACTCTCGCTTTCATCGCTGTCTTTTGAATTAACTTCGTCGATGTTATTTAGTTCGTCTGTTTTATCGTTGTCTTCATCGTCTACTTCATTTTCATTTATTTCACTTTCATTATCATTCTGTTCGTTTTTCTCTAGGCAAATTAGTTTTGTTTTTTCTTCCAAAATTTGAACATGTCTTGCGTTTATTACTCTATTGTTTACTAAAACCCTATATCCGTTTGTATTATATCCAACTAAAACTCCTAATTCCGATTTATTATCCCATTTGCTCTGTCTGCGTACTTCTGGAACTCTAACAAAAACTCTACTGCCGTATATTTTTAGATTTTCTACATTTGGTTTTATACCAAAAAATATTTCGTATGGGCTTTTATTTACTGCAGTGTTTGCGATTGTTCGATTTTTTAAATAAGCTACTGTGTTCATAACTTCTGGCCAATATCGCCTATGTATGTTTGCCTCCCTCATTAAGCACCTACCAATGTCCATTGCCGATCTATTATATCTTTCTGCTACGCCGTTTAGTTCATGTACATACGGTGGACATGTAGTTAACTGAATTCCCTTATATTTTACAAAGTTTAATATTTCTCTATTCAAATATTCTTTACCGTTATCGCATTGAATTTGTTTTACATTTTTACTGAACTGATTTTCAACATAACTAACATATTCTATTAAGCAACTCGCAGTTTCAGATTTATTTTTAATACAATATATTCTCGCGCATTTACTAAAATCATCAACAAATGTCAAAAAATATTTTTCCCCACAATAACCTGTTGTGCTGTGTGGTCCGTTTAAGTCTGTATGTATCAACTCTAATGTTTCTTTAGTTTTCTTTCTGTTATTCTCGAATGGTTCGTTTGACATTTTACTTTGTATACAATTCGCACATTTCATTTCTGTATTCTCAATTTTATCAGGTAGACCATCTAACATTTTATTCTTTATGATTCTATCCAAATATTGGAAATTTACGTGGCCTAGTGCCCTGTGCCATTTTTCTTTTTCAGTTAATTTAGTTACATTTGTATATATTTCATTTGTTTTATTTTTTGGGATAAAGCTCTTTACATTATATAAACTATCAATTTTGTTTGCAACTGACAACAATTCTCTTTTTTCATTATAGATTTTTGTATCATTGTTTCTGGCTACGACTGTACATTTATTTTCAGTTATTCTCGATATGCTTAACAAATTTTGTTTTATGCCTTTTACGAAGTATACGTTTTTTATATCAATCAAATTTTCATTTTTGTATGTTCTAAAATATGTTTCTACATTTCCAATCTTGGTCGCTTGCAATTGTTTTCCATCGGCTACTTTAACAACAATCGGATTTTTCAAATTTACACAGTTTTTAAATAATCTACTATCGTTTATAATATGATCAGTGCATCCACTATCTAATAACCAATTTATTTCGGCTTCGTTGCTACTTTTGCTATTATTACAATTTATTATTTTTTTGCCTTTTATTATTCTTATTGTCCAAGACTGTACGCCGGCGCTGTTTTCTTGTTGTCTTCCTTGGTTCCCGTTTCCTGTGTGATGTCCACGTCCAGTTCCACGTCCGCGACTACTTCCATGATGTTGACCTCTGCCTCGACCGCCTCTTTGATTCGTGTTCTGATATTGCCTGTTGTCTTGTTGTTGTTGTCTGTTATCGCCTCTCGCATTTTGCTCAGCATGCCAGCAGTCCCTTTGAATATGTCCTGTTTTGCCACACAAATAGCAATCTTTTTTAGTTTTGGTGTTAAATGTGCTTACGTTATTTCGTCTCTCCACTGGACCTCTGTTCAAGCTTTTTTCTTTTACTTTTGATTTTACATACTCTACTGTTCGTTGTGCTTCCGGAATCACATCTAAGAAGTCTCCAATATAACTGTAGCTTGTTGGTAACGCTTTTAACAAATACCGCATTTTTTCGTTTTCGTCCATGGTGCCTCCAGCGTTTTTAAATTGATTTACTGCTTTCTCAAATACTATAAAGAATTCCTCCACTGTTTCGTAGTCTTTTAGTTTGATTTCGTCGATTTTCCCTCTGCACAGTATTTGCAGGGCTGTTGATTTTGTCGAATACATTTCATTTAATTTGTTCATTATTTCTAACGTCGTTTCGCACTCACTAACATATTCCAACTGTTTATCTGATATTGTACTGATTAAAATTGTTTTTGCTTTTAAATCTGTTTTCTTCCATGTTGTTTCATTGTCTTCCGTTGTTCTTATTCGCACTGCTGGTTCTTTGCACTCTTTGTATTCTAGTATTGTCATTAGTCTAAACATCCAGCTTCCAAAATTAACCCCATCGAACACGGGCATAGTAATGTCTTCGATTTTCGCGTGTGCACTCATTTTTTTCGCTTCACTTTTAATATGTTTGTACTCTACTTTTATATCTCTTTCTTCTTCATGCATTTTTTGCTCATGTTCATATTGATGGGTCGCACTTTTCTATTTCCATGTAATTTATCAAGGCGTGCACGTGAACTTCTTGAGTTTTAATCTGTTTCCATCGATTCTTTTTAGTTTATGTTTTTAATGTTTTTCACATAATTGATTTAATATTTATCAATAGTTTTTTTATCGTATTAGTATTTTTTAATATTTCGCACTTTTAATCTTGTTTTTCTCTTTGCTATGTCTTTCACACTTTTTCTTTATTGCGCTTTACTTTTTACGTTTTTTCACATTTTTTTTTGTCAAACTTGGATTTAGTATTGACTTTGTATTTATTTCATTAACCTTGGATTTATTTTTATGAACCTTGCTCTGCTACCATGTTGATAATAAACTGGATTGGTTTATTTTCATATAGAATATTTATTTATTTAATGAGCTTGTGCTTCGTGCACTTCTGTCTTCTTTACATCTTTTTAGCAAGTGAACAATTGACTTCATTATGTTAATCAACACTACACTATGCTTTATCAGAACAGCTGATTTACTCTTATGCTAATTAACATTGCAGATCAAGACATACACATTTATTCCAACACGCCTCTTAAATTTGTTGTCTTGATTTTATCTTTTATTACATTAACTTAATAGCATCTCTATTCCTTATAAATTTTTGTTTGTCTAACGCTTTGGTTAACATGTCTGCTATATTAAATCTCGATTCTATCTTTATAATGTCTATAATACCCTTTTCATAATTTTCATTAACATAATGATACTGCACTTCAATGTGCTTCGAATTCTTTGTGAAATTACCAAATTTGGCTATCGCTACTGCGCCTGAATTATCTTCATATATCTTAATCGCTTTTTCGTTATTAATATTAAATATCTCACATAACATGTTTTTTACAAATAATATTTCGGTTACTGCTTCTGACATGGCAATGTACTCTGCAAACGTTGAACATTTTGTTACAGCGTGTTGTTTGTGTGTTTTCCAATAAACAATATTTCCATACATTCTAATTATAAATCCCGTTGTGGATTTTCTATCAATATTATCTCCTGCATAATCTGAGTCTACCATACAATCTAGTATTTCATTTTTTTCATTCTCTTCAAATGTTAAATTCAGATCTCTTGTTTTATATAAATATTTCAATATTCTTATCGCGTATTTATAGTGTGTTGAATTATAACAACTTTGATATCTGCTTAAGTAATTTACGGAATATGATACATCTGGTCTTGTACCTGCGCTTATATATAGTAATTCACCTATAAAATTTCTGTATTTAATTTTCTCGTCACATTCAGTTGCTTGATCTAATTTTAAATTTGTTTCCATTGGAGTTTCGTATAGCTTAGCATTTTCGAGATTATACTTAATTGCTAGTGATTCAATATATCTTTTTTGATTTAAAGTCATTTTCTTACTCTCAGTACTATAATTAATATCTATTCCAATATAACTGCCGATTTTTCCTAAATCTTTCATTGTAAATTTGTTCATTAAACTGTTTCTAATTTCGCTTATTTTTGTTTTGTTCTTACTGCATATCAATATGTCATCTACAAATACTAAAATATATATTTCATCTTTATCTTTTCTTTTTACATATAAACAATAATCGTAGTTGCTTCTTATAAAATTTAGTTTGTCAAGATATTTATGCAGACATTCGTACCATGCTCTGGGGCTCTCTCTTAATCCGTATAATGCCTTAATTAATTTATAAACTTTGTTTTCTCTTGTTTCGTAACCTTTTGGTTCATTCACATAAACTTCTGATTTTACATAGCCATTCAAAAGGCTGTTTCGACATCCATCTGATTTATAAACAGACCATTTTTGCAACAATATGAAAGTAATATCTTTAATGTTTGCATTTTTCCTACTGGTGAATATACATTTTCTAGTCGTTCTCTTTGTTGGAAACCTCTTACTACTAGTCTAGCTTTGTATGTCCCATCACTTTTCTTTTTGTACACCCATTTAACATCTATGATCTTTTTGTTGTTCGGTTTTTCTACAATTTGCCACGTATTATTTTTATTTAAGCATTGCATTTCTGTGTTCATTGCTCTAAGCCATTCTTGCTTTTCATTGCTATTCATCGCTTCTTCGAAAGTGTTAGGTACAATTGCATTTACATAATTAATATAAATAAAATGTGTTACTGGATTACCGTATAGGTTTACCGGTTTTTTCTCTCTATGTGATGTTCTCTGTATTGTTAATTGTTCTTTGTTCTCCTCACTCTCGCTTTCATCGCTGTCTTTTGAATTAACTTCGTCGATGTTATTTAGTTCGTCTGTTTTATCGTTGTCTTCATCGTCTACTTCATTTTCATTTATTTCACTTTCATTATCATTCTGTTCGTTTTTCTCTAGGCAAATTAGTTTTGTTTTTTCTTCCAAAATTTGAACATGTCTTGCGTTTATTACTCTATTGTTTACTAAAACCCTATATCCGTTTGTATTATATCCAACTAAAACTCCTAATTCCGATTTATTATCCCATTTGCTCTGTCTGCGTACTTCTGGAACTCTAACAAAAACTCTACTGCCGTATATTTTTAGATTTTCTACATTTGGTTTTATACCAAAAAATATTTCGTATGGGCTTTTATTTACTGCAGTGTTTGCGATTGTTCGATTTTTTAAATAAGCTACTGTGTTCATAACTTCTGGCCAATATCGTCTATGTATGTTTGCCTCCCTCATTAAGCACCTACCAATGTCCATTGCCGATCTATTATATCTTTCTGCTACGCCGTTTAGTTCATGTACATACGGTGGACATGTAGTTAACTGAATTCCCTTATATTTTACAAAGTTTAATATTTCTCTATTCAAATATTCTTTACCGTTATCGCATTGAATTTGTTTTACATTTTTACTGAACTGATTTTCAACATAACTAACATATTCTATTAAGCAACTCGCAGTTTCAGATTTATTTTTAATACAATATATTCTCGCGCATTTACTAAAATCATCAACAAATGTCAAAAAATATTTTTCCCCACAATAACCTGTTGTGCTGTGTGGTCCGTTTAAGTCTGTATGTATCAACTCTAATGTTTCTTTAGTTTTCTTTCTGTTATTCTCGAATGGTTCGTTTGACATTTTACTTTGTATACAATTCGCACATTTCATTTCTGTATTCTCAATTTTATCAGGTAGACCATCTAACATTTTATTCTTTATGATTCTATCCAAATATTGGAAATTTACGTGGCCTAGTGCCCTGTGCCATTTTTCTTTTTCAGTTAATTTAGTTACATTTGTATATATTTCATTTGTTTTATTTTTTGGGATAAAGCTCTTTACATTATATAAACTATCAATTTTGTTTGCAACTGACAACAATTCTCTTTTTTCATTATAGATTTTTGTATCATTGTTTCTGGCTACGACTGTACATTTATTTTCAGTTATTCTCGATATGCTTAACAAATTTTGTTTTATGCCTTTTACGAAGTATACGTTTTTTATATCAATCAAATTTTCATTTTTGTATGTTCTAAAATATGTTTCTACATTTCCAATCTTGGTCGCTTGCAATTGTTTTCCATCGGCTACTTTAACAACAATCGGATTTTTCAAATTTACACAGTTTTTAAATAATCTACTATCGTTTATAATATGATCAGTGCATCCACTATCTAATAACCAATTTATTTCGGCTTCGTTGCTACTTTTGCTATTATTACAATTTATTATTTTTTTTGCCTTTTATTATTCTTATTGTCCAAGACTGTACGCCGGCGCTGTTTTCTTGTTGTCTTCCTTGGTTCCCGTTTCCTGTGTGATGTCCACGTCCAGTTCCACGTCCGCGACTACTTCCATGATGTTGACCTCTGCCTCGACCGCCTCTTTGATTCGTGTTCTGATATTGCCTGTTGTCTTGTTGTTGTTGTCTGTTATCGCCTCTCGCATTTTGCTCAGCATGCCAGCAGTCCCTTTGAATATGTCCTGTTTTGCCACACAAATAGCAATCTTTTTAGTTTTGGTGTTAAATGTGCTTACGTTATTTCGTCTCTCCACTGGACCTCTGTTCAAGCTTTTTCTCTTTTCTTTACTTTTGATTTTACATACTCTACTGTTCGTTGTGTTTCCGGAATCACATCTAAGAAGTCTCCAATATAACTGTAGCTTGTTGGTAACGCTTTTAACAAATACCGCATTTTTTCGTTTTCGTCCATGGTGCCTCCAGCGTTTTTAAATTGATTTACTGCTTTCTCAAATACTATAAAGAATTCCTCCACTGTTTCGTAGTCTTTTAGTTTGATTTCGTCGATTTTCCCTCTGCACAGTATTTGCAGGGCTGTTGATTTTGTCGAATACATTTCATTTAATTTGTTCATTATTTCTAACGTCGTTTCGCACTCACTAACATATTCCAACTGTTTATCTGATATTGTACTGATTAAAATTGTTTTGCTTTTAAATCTGTTTTCTTCCGTTGTTTCATTGTCTTCCGTTGTTCTTATTCGCACTGCTGGTTCTTTGCACTCTTTGTATTCTAGTATTGTCAATAGTCTAAACATCCAGCTTCCAAAATTAACCCCATCGAACACGGGCATAGTAATGTCTTCGATTTTCGCGTGTGCACTCATTTTTTTCGCTTCACTTTTAATATGTTTGTACTCTACTTTTATATCTCTTTCTTCTTCATGCATTTTTTGCTCATGTTCATATTGATGGGTCGCACTTTTCTATTTCCATGTAATTTATCAAGGCGTGCACGTGAACTTCTTGAGTTTTAATCTGTTTCCATCGATTCTTTTTAGTTTATGTCTCCAATATAACTGTAGCTTGTTGGTAACGCTTTTAACAAATACCGCATTTTTTCGTTTTCGTCCATGGTGCCTCCAGCGTTTTTAAATTGATTTACTGCTTTCTCAAATACTATAAAGAATTCCTCCACTGTTTCGTAGTCTTTTAGTTTGATTTCGTCGATTTTCCCTCTGCACAGTATTTGCAGGGCTGTTGATTTTGTCGAATACATTTCATTTAATTTGTTCATTATTTCTAACGTCGTTTCGCACTCACTAACATATTCCAACTGTTTATCTGATATTGTACTGATTAAAATTGTTTTTGCTTTTAAATCTGTTTTCTTCCATGTTGTTTCATTGTCTTCCGTTGTTCTTATTCGCACTGCTGGTTCTTTGCACTCTTTGTATTCTAGTATTGTCATTAGTCTAAACATCCAGCTTCCAAAATTAACCCCATCGAACACGGGCATAGTAATGTCTTCGATTTTCGCGTGTGCACTCATTTTTTTCGCTTCACTTTTAATATGTTTGTACTCTACTTTTATATCTCTTCTTCTTCATGCATTTTTTTGCTCATGTTCATATTGATGGGTCGCACTTTTCTATTTCCATGTAATTTATCAAGGCGTGCACGTGAACTTCTTGAGTTTTAATCTGTTTCCATCGATTCTTTTTAGTTTATGTCTCCAATATAACTGTTGATTGTTGGTAACGCTTTTAACAAATACCGCATTTTTTCGTTTTGGTCTATGGTGCCTCCAGCGTTTTTAAATTGACTATAAAAAATTCCTCCACTGTTTCGTAGTCTTTTAGTTTGATTTCGTCGATTTTCCCTCTGCACAGTATTTGCAGGGCTTTTGATTTTGTCGAATACATTTCATTTAATTTGTTCATAATTTCTTACGTCGTTTCGCACTCACTAACATATTCCAACTGTTTATCTGATATTGTACTGATTAAAATTGTTTTTGCTTTTAAATCTGTTTTCTTCCATGTTGTTTCATTGTCTTCCGTTGTTCTTATTCGCACTGCTGGTTCTTTGCACTCTTTGTATTCTAGTATTGTCATTAGTCTAAACATCCAGCTTCCAAAATTAACCCCATCGAACACGGGCATAGTAATGTCTTCGATTTTCGCGTGTGCAATCATTTTTTTCGCTTCACTTTTAATATGTTTGTACTCTACTTTTATATCTCTTTCTTCTTCATGCATTTTTTGCTCATGTTCATATTGATGGGTCGCACTTTTCTATTTCCATGTAATTTATCAAGGCGTGCACGTGAACTTCTTGAGTTTTAATCTGTTTCCATCGATTCTTTTTAGTTTATGTTTTTAATGTTTTTCACATAATTGATTTAATATTTATCAATAGTTTTTTTTATCGTATTAGTATTTTTTAATATTTCGCACTTTTAATCTTGTTTTTCTCTTTGCTATGTCTTTCACACTTTTTCTTTATTGCGCTTTACTTTTTACGTTTTTTCACATTTTTTTGTCAAACTTGGATTTAGTATTGACTTTGTATTTATTTCATTAACCTTGGATTTATTTTTATGAACCTTGCTCTGCTACCATGTTGATAATAAACTGGATTGGTTTATTTTCATATAGAATATTTATTTATTTAATGAGCTTGTGCTTCGTGCACTTCTGTCTTCTTTACATCTTTTTAGCAAGTGAACAATTGACTTCATTATGTTAATCAACACTACACTATGCTTTATATGAAAATAAACCAATCCAGTTTATTATCAACATGGTAGCAGAGCAAGGTTCATAAAAATAAATCCAAGGTTAATGAAATAAATACAAAGTCAATACTAAATCCAAGTTTGACAAAAAAATGTGAAAAAACGTAAAAAGTAAAGCGCAATAAAGAAAAAGTGTGAAAGACATAGCAAAGAGAAAAACAAGGTTAAAAGTGCGAAATATTAAAAAATACTAATACGATAAAAAAAACTATTGATAAATATTAAATCAATTATGTGAAAAACATTAAAAACATAAACTAAAAAGAATCGATGGAAACAGATTAAAACTCAAGAAGTTCACGTGCACGCCTTGATAAATTACATGGAAATAGAAAAGTGCGACCCATCAATATGAACATGAGCAAAAAATGCATGAAGAAGAAAGAGATATAAAAGTAGAGTACAAACATATTAAAAGTGAAGCGAAAAAAATGAGTGCACACGCGAAAATCGAAGACATTACTATGCCCGTGTTCGATGGGGTTAATTTTGGAAGCTGGATGTTTAGACTAATGACAATACTAGAATACAAAGAGTGCAAAGAACCAGCAGTGCGAATAAGAACAACGGAAGACAATGAAACAACATGGAAGAAAACAGATTTAAAAGCAAAAACAATTTTAATCAGTACAATATCAGATAAACAGTTGGAATATGTTAGTGAGTGCGAAACGACGTTAGAAATAATGAACAAATTAAATGAAATGTATTCGACAAAATCAACAGCCCTGCAAATACTGTGCAGAGGGAAAATCGACGAAATCAAACTAAAGACTACGAAACAGTGGAGGAATTCTTTTATAGTATTTGAGAAAGCAGTAAATCAATTTAAAAACGCTGGAGGCACCATGGACGAAAACGAAAAAATGCGGTATTTGTTAAAACGTTACCAACAAGCTACAGTTATATTGGAGACTTCTTAGATGTGATTCCGGAAGCACAACGAACAGTAGAGTATGTAAAATCAAAAGTAAAAGAAAAAAGCTTGAACAGAGGTCCAGTGGAGAGACGAAATAACGTAAGCACATTTAACACCAAAACTAAAAAAGATTGCTATTTGTGTGGCAAAACAGGACATATTCAAAGGGACTGCTGGCATGCTGAGCAAAATGCGAGAGGCGATATCAGACAACAACAACAAGACAACAGGCAATATCAGAACACGAATCAAAGAGGCGGTCGAGGCAGAGGTCAACATCATGGAAGTAGTCGCGGACGTGGAACTGGACGTGGACATCACACAGGAAACGGGAACCAAGGAAGACAACAGAAAAACAGCGCCGGCGTACAGTCTTGGACAATAAGAATAATAAAAGGCAAAAAATAATAAATTGTTATAATAGCAAAAGTAGCAACGAAACCGAAATAAATTGGTTATTAGATAGTGGATGCACTGATCATATTATAAACGATAATAGATTATTTAAAAACTGTGTAAATTTGAAAAATCCGATTGTTGTTAAAGTAGCCGATGGAAAACAATTGCAAGCGACCAAGATTGGAAATGTAGAAACATATTTTAGAACATACAAAAATGAAAAATTGATTGATATAAAAAACGTATACTTCGTAAAAGGCATAAAACAAAATTTGTTAAGCATATCGAGAATAACTGAAAATAAATGTACAGTCGTAGCCAGAAACAATGATACAAAAATCTATAATGAAAAAAAAGAATTGTTGTCAAATGAAACAAAATTGATAGTTTATATAATGTAAAGAGCTTTATCCCAAAAAAATAAAACAAATGAAATATAAACAAATGTAACTAAATTAACTGAAAAAGAAAAATGGCACAGGGCACTAGGCCACGTAAATTTCCAATATTTGGATAGAATCATAAAGAATAAAATGTTAGATGGTCTACCTGATAAAATTGAGAATACAGAAATGAAATGTGCGAATTGTATACAAAGTAAAATGTCAAACGAACCATTCGAGAATAACAGAAAGAAAACTAAAGAAACATTAGAGTTGATACATACAGACTTAAACGGACCACACATTTGACATTTGTTGATGATTTTAGTAAATGCGCGAGAATATATTGTATTAAAAATAAATCTGAAACTGCGAGTTGCTTAATAGAATATGTTAGTTATGTTGAAAATCAGTTCAGTAGAAAAGTAAAACAAATTCAACGGTAAAGAATATTTGAATAGAGAAATATTAAACTTTCTAAAATATAAGGGAATTCAGTTAACTACATGTCCACCGTATGTACATGAACTAAACGGCGTAGCAGAAAGATATAATAGATCGGCAATGGACATTGGTAGGTGTTTAATGAGGGGAGCAAACATACGTAGGCGATATTGGCCAGAAGTTATGAACACAGTAGCTTATTTAAAAAATCGAACAATCGCAAACACTATGGGCAGTAAATAAAAGCCCATACGAAATATTTTTTGGTATAAAACCAAATGTAGAAAATATAAAAATATACGGCAGTAGAGTTTTTGTTAGAGTTCCAGAAGTACGCAGACAGAGCAAATGGGATAATAAATCGGAATTAGGAGTTTTAGTTGAGATATAATACAAACGGATATAGGGTTTTAGTAAACAATAGAGTAATAAACGCAAGACATGTTCAAATTTTGGGGAAAAAACAAAACTAATTTGCCTAGAGAAAAACGAACAGAATGATAATGAAAGTGAAATAAATGAAAATGAAGTAGACGATGAAGACAACGATAAAACAGACGAACTAAATAACATCGACGAAGTTAATTCAAAAGACAGCGATGAAAGCGAGAGTGAGGAGAACAAAGAACAACTAACAATACAGAGAACATCACATAGAGAAAAAACCGGTAAACCTATACGGTAATCCAGTAACACATTTTATTTATATTAATTATGTAAATGCAATTGTACCTAACACTTTCGAAGAAGCGATGAATAGCAATGAAAAGCAAGAATGCTTAGAGCAATGAACACAGAAATGCAATGCTTAAATAAAAAATAATCGTGGCAAATTGTAGAAAACGAAACAACAAAAAGATCATAGATGTTAAATGGGTTTTAAAAAGAAAAGTGATGGGACATACAAAGCTAGACTAGTAGTAAGAGGTTTCCAACAAAGAGAACGATTAGAAAATGTATATTCACCAGTAGGAAAAATGCAAACATTAAAGATATTACTTTCATATTGTTGCAAAAATGGTCTGTTTATAAATCAGATGGATGTCGAAACAGCCTTTTTGAATGGCTAATCAACACTACACTATGCTTTATCAGAACAGCTGATTTACTCTTATGCTAATTAACATTGCAGATCAAGACATACACATTTATTCCAACACGCCTCTTAAATTTGTTGTCTTGATTTTATCTTTTATTACATTAACTTAATAGCATCTCTATTCCTTATAAATTTTTGTTTGTCTAACGCTTTGGTTAATATGTCTGCTATATTGAATCTCGATTCTATCTTTATAATGTCTATAATACCCTTTTCATAGTTTTCATTAACATAATGATACTGCACTTCAATGTGCTTCGAATTCTTTGTGAAATTACCAAATTTGGCTATCGCTACTGCGCCTGAATTATCTTCATATATCTTAATTGCTTTTTCGTTATTAATATTAAATATCTCACATAACATGTTTTTTACAAATAATATTTCGGTTACTGCTTCTGACATGGCAATGTACTCTGCAAACGTTGAACATTTTGTTACAGCGTGTTGTTTGTGTGTTTTCCAATAAACTATATTTCCATACATTCTAATTATAAATCCCGTTGTGGATTTTCTATCAATATTATCTCCTGCATAATCTGAG
>JAEIFQ010000658.1:0-58595 GCA_018904025.1 Zaprionus vittiger | reverse complement strand
ATGGCCAATGATGTTTAGCGTGTTCGGGGTTCGATTGCTGCCCGGTCGACATGTGAAATGTTTTGGTTTTCATTATTTTTCATTAAATAAATTAAAAGCTCAATAACATTAAAGAGGGGCTGCGGCGGCGGTAGGCGATTTTTAAGTTTTTGTTACCCAATATATGTAATTGGAACTTAGTTTTCTTTCGTTGGTACACAACTCCAAATCAAATTTTACATACATATGTACATGCGTACAATAATGTCTGTTGAAGTGGGACGCAAATAAATACATGTGGATATGCAGACATGTATGTATGGGCGTCCGACTCACACATTCATAATTTTACAAGGGCTTATGATCGCTGTTATGTTCTAGCATTCTAATTGCAAAAATTGAGAGCAAAACAAAAAACCAATATCCAATAAGAATCGTATTGAACTTGCAAAGTCATAACAGGCAAAATACGGAAAGAGTAACGGCATTGAAATCGCATTATATACTTTTGGCTCGCGTCTTTTTCATGCTTGCTTAATATAATAAAAATAGTAAACTTTATTTATAAATAATTAATATTATTTGTAACTATTATAATACAATGTATGAAAACAAAATTTATTATTGAAATTTAATTAAATAATTTAATTTGTATGTAGCGGCTATATCACAGCCCACTTGACTGTAACTGTAACCCACTTGAATAAAATAAATAAACAAAATAAAATAATAAATAATTAATAAATGAAAAATAAATGAAATGAGTTAAGAACACACGTACTCTCTCTCAGCAATCCGCCACTCTAACCACTCGGCAATTGCCCCACTACTTGGGCCATCGGCAAAGCTGCATTGTGAACCAATTCTGTTACCATACAATGCAAATAAAAAGTTTAAAATGCTGTGTGTCTGACGCTAGATTTGAACTTCGGTATGCTTGTGTAAATTAGGTCTGCTTAAGTATACATATATGTTCAAAGTGAGTTTAATTAGTATCATATCTCACTTATTTATAGTTCGATTTAAATTAAATTTTCACATAACGCCCGTGGCAAGGTATTTGTCATGTAAGATATACAACTTTGGTTGTTGAGCTAATATTGTAGTTGTTAAATAGTTATTACTGATTTACAGTGGCGGGAAGGGGCGTGTCCAAATGTTAAAAAAACTTTGAGATACTGCAATATAATACGTATTTGATGACTCTAGCTCTTATAGTTTCTGAGATCCAGGTGTTCATACAGACAGACAGACGGACAGACAGACATGGCTCAATCGACTCGGCTACTAATACTGATTCAGAATATATATAGTTTATGGGGTCAGAGATGCCTCCTTCTGCCTTAAAAAGATTCATGGTCTATTGTGTTTGTCGGAACGGAAATGTGCGAATTTTCATTTGTTGATTATTTACTATTTTATTTTATTTTGTTTATTTATTTTATTCTAATAAACTAAAAGAAAAGTTACAGTCACGCGGTTTGTGATATAGCCGCTACAAACAAATAAAATTATTTAATTAAATTTCAATAAAAAATAGTTTTTCCCTTATTTGTTTTCATACTATATTATGCAATAAAATAATAATAATTACAAATAATATTAATTTTTTATAAATAAAGTTTACTATTTTTATTATATTTAGCACTCATCAAAAAGACGCGAGCCAAAAGTAAACAATGCGTTCTTCAATGCCGTCACTCTTTCCGTATTTTGCGTGCTATGATTTTGCAAGTTCAATATTATTCTTATTGGATATTGTTGTTTTGTTTTGCTCTCAATATTTGCAATTAGAATGCTAGAACATAACTGCGATCAGTGTGGCGACGCAGCCTCATCGATATGAGCCCGATCTGGCAGCACGGCACCATCGTAAGCAGACGATAGTTCCGCGGCGATATTCGCCGTTACACAAAAATAGACGCTAAGTGCAGACAACAACTGAATTGTCACGCTGATCATGTACGCATACGAAATAAATGCTTTAATTTAATAACAAGATAGTGTGATCCACAGTTTCACTAGAAGCCCTTTAAAAGTTGTGAATGTGCGAGTGGGACGCTCATACATACATGTCTGAATATCCACATGTATGTATTGGCATCCCACTTCAACACACATGATTGCACGCATGTATGTACATACATATGTACAGTACAATTAGATTTGGAGTTGCTGTTGTGTACCAACGAAAGAAAACTAAGTTCTAATTACATATATTGCGTACCAAAAACTTAAAAAAATCTGGCTACCGCCGCCGCCCCTTTTCAATGTTATTCACCTTTTAAAATATTTTAATGAAAAATAATGAAAAACAAAAAATTTCACATGTCGATCACGGTAGCAATCGAACCCCGACCCCGAACACGGTCAACATTATTGGCATTACAGTCCGAGACATAATCCACTCAGCCACTGAACAACTCTAACTCGTTCCAAAAAATCAACAAGAAGCACATGAAATAAATTTTGGTACGCGCTAGAAATGCATCCATATACCTATTGCCCTCTCGCTCAGTCTAATGGTTGCGACACATCGCTTCTGCTTTGTCTATGCTTTCTTCTTCTTCTGTTCGTTAATTCACCCGGACGCCCAAGCCGGACGCCCAAGCAAGCAGTATAACATACTCAATGTTATGACAACTGATGATGTAGCACTGCCTGGGACTGTGGATGCAGCTTTGAATTCGCATCATGCCAAATTTTGGAAGGCATCGATACAGAAGGAGATAGCAAGTCTACAAGCCAACGAATCGTGGACGAGCTATTGGTAGCAGATGGGTGTTCGCCCTGATACGTGACAAAAATGGCGAGGTGGATACATTCATGTCCCATTTAGTAGCTAAAAGCTGTGCGCAGCGCTTTGGCATCAACTACAGCGAAACTTTTTCACCTTTGGCGAGGTATTCTACGATCAGGCTGGTGATTGCTCTGGCAGTCGAGCATGGTATGTATGTCCATCAAATGGATGTTTCTTCTGCTTATCTCAACAGTGAACTGCGAGATTGGGTGTACATTCGCCAACCAGAGGGATTTGTTGACCAGAAGTTCCCTGAGCGTGTGCTAAACCTTAACAAATCTTTGTACGGCTTAAAGCAGAGTGGGCGTGAGTGGAATGAGAAGCTAAATTCTGTCTTGGTGAAGATGGGCTTCAACCCGTGCTCCAGTGAGCCGTGGCTATACATACGGCGACAAGGTCAAACATTGGGCATCATAGTGGTGTATGTAGATGACATGATTGTGGTCAGTTCAAGCGAAGATGACCTAAAAAGGAATAAAGATGTTGATTGCTGACGAATTCGACGTCACTGATGGCGGTCAGTTAAACCATTTTCTTGGAATTGAAATAGATAATAAAGGCGAGACGGGCAACATGCAGGATTTCAAGTGAAATGAGATCGCGACGACTGCAAGCGTGCGGACCAAACGAGCTATCAATCACTGATAAGCTCTCTAATGTATGTGGCAATAACAACACGGCTTCACTCAGTTGTAAAACTTGCGCAGCAGAATGCAGATCCACATCAGGATCACAAGGCAGCTGCTAAACGAATACTGAGGTACTTGAGGGGCATTGCCGAATTATTTCTACAGTATAAGTAGACTGGAAAGCCTGTATATCGCTTCGTTGATGATGATTGGACTGGAGACAGCACTGGCTGGACCTACATCGCAGCCGGGCCAGCATTTTCATGGGAAAGCAAAAATCACGGTGTGGTAGCCTTGAGCAGCACTGAGGCGGAGTACGTCGCACTATCGATGGCTGCAAAAGAAGCAACGTACATACACAAGGTGATGCGTGAAATGGGATTTGGTGACGGCTACGCAACACAAATCAACATCGATAATCAAAGTGCACAATGTCTAGCTAAGGACTCGAAATTTCATGCACGCAGAAAACACATTGATTTCAAATATCACCATGTACGGGAAATAGTTATGAATAAATTCGTGGAATTAACTATGTACCTACTGAGAATATGATAGCTGATATCCTAACCAAAAATCTGCGTAAAGTTAACCATATGAAATTCACACGTATGTTAGGTATGCAGTAGAAATAAAAGGCAACGCACTCTCAAACGCACTCTTCATTATGCATACACATTTGAATAAGTATAAGCCACACTTATATACGTATTTGTAAGGGCCTTACATGACGCAGTCAGTCGTAATTGAACTTTCAGTACATGAAGTACACTATATAATTTATTTATTTTATAGACCAATTATTAAGTTAAAACTTTATAATAAGTGTGAAAGAGAATAAGCTGTGGCCTTCAGCTTACATAGGTTTGTAGATTTAACGTGTGGTGTTTATCGTTTACTTAAGGCTAAATGAGACAATTTGTTGTTATTAGTGTTTGTTTATGTTAAGTTTGTTTTACAAAGTTGTATGTTTAGATTAAATTGTATAATTATTATTTTCTTTAAAAATGAATAATTTGTTTTATGTTATTTACAGAGGGGTCTGTGGGTTACTGTTTTTAAATATTTCGTTTCTTAGGTGTGATAATGTAGGGCAAAAATTAAACATGTGTTTTATCTTTGTATTCGAATAATTATATAAGGAGCATGTTGGTGAAGTATTTTAAAAGAAGTGTTGGTGGGTTAGTCTTATATGTCCTAATCTAAGTCATAAGAATTTGATTTGGTCTAATCGGGTAAAATTGCTTGGGAGTTATTATTATTCGATTTGACGTTTATTAGAGACAAAATTTATGTGTGCAGCGCGCAAGCTAGCTATGTATACAGATCATAATGGAATGAAGAATGAAGCACCGTTACTTGTGGTGCATAAAGGAAAATAAGAAGAAATACAGGGGTGTATGGTGAAATGTTTACGTTTTGTTGCATACGAAGGTGATTTTTGTGTTGATTGTTAGTGTCATTTGTATTGAAGTTAGGGGTATGATCAGGGGCATATTTGTTGAAGTTTTGCCTACTTGATCAGCTAGTTCATTGCCTGGTATACCAGCATGTCCTGGGAGCCAAAAAGTTTTAATCTATGCGATATTGTGGTTATTATTTACCTACTTATTTTTGAATAGTGATTGTTTTTATTTAAGTTGGCTATGGATTTCAAAGCGGACAATGAGTCGGAGCATACTACGAGCCCCAACCACTATTAATTCGAACAGTATGTGTTTTTGGCAGTGTGCAATGTTCAACACACGATATTTTCAATACTATTACAGATAACGTATATCAATGTATTTTGTCTAAAAGAGAATTTTATTCTCTTTACGATGACAAAAAAAATCTCTTGTACTTCCAACAACAACAACAACATGAGTAATTTATTCAAACGGTAGACTTAAGAGATAAGAAAAATTTGACCACTATTAATTCGAACGCTGCGGAAGCTTACTGTTATCTTAAAAGAAGAACAAAGCAAAAGCAGCCAATGTAACGGAATCACTACCTAGTCATAATCTGCGAATAATAACACAATGCAGAATGCAAAATATTTAAAATTACTGCAGATCAGTAAAAGTTTAGCAACGATGGTACGTGGCAAGCCTATTTGCACCGAAATCAGAGTTTTGATTAGAGATTATTTCAAATCTGGGAAGACAATTAGTGAAATAAGCAAACAATTAAATTTGTCAAAATCGTCGGTGCATGGGGTGATCCAATTATTCAAGAAAACTGGGAGTATTGAAAATAATATCGCGAATAGAGGCCGAACTTCAGCAATAACACCCCGTGACAAAAGAGAACTGGCAAAAATTGTGAAGGTTGATCGTCGCCAATCCCTAAGAAATGTGGCTTCAGAGTGGTCGCAGAAAATTGGCAAAACTGTCAAGAGAGAATGGACGCGACTGCAGTTAAAAAATATTGGATATGGTTTCTATAAAGTATGTTTTGTTTTTATTTATGTATCATACCAAATAACTTATCTGACTTGTAGGCCAAGGAAAAACCCTTGCTTACGCTTCTTCAAAAAAAAAAGCGTTTGCAATGGGCTCGGGAAAGGATGTCTTGGACTCAACGGCAATGGGACACCATCATATTTAGCGATGAAGCTAAATTTGATGTTAGTGTCGGCGATATGAGGAAGCGCATCATCCGTACAAAGACAGAAACATACCATAAAGACTGCCTTAAAAGGACTGTAAAGTTTCCTGCATGGTATGGGGATGTATGTCTGCCAAAGGATTAGGGAAGCTGCATTTTATTGAAGGGACGGTTAATGCTGGAAAATATATAAATATTTTGGAAGAAAGTTTGCTGCCATCAATACTAAAACTGGCAGATTGTGGTGAATTCACTTTTCAGCAGGACGGAGCATCATCGCACACAGCCAAAATAACCAAAAATTGGCTGCAATATAAGCAAATGGAGGATTTAGATTGGCCATCAAATAGTCCAGATCTAAGCCCCATAGAAAATATTTGGTGGGTAATGAAAAGCAAGCTTCGAAATGAGCCACAAAGGAGCATTTCTGACCTTAAAATTAAGTTGCAAGAGATGTTGGACTTGATTTCTCGAGAACATTGTGAAAATTTATTAACATCAATGCCAAAACGTGTTAAATGTGTAATACAGGCCAGGGGCGATGTTACACAATTCTAATATTAATTAATTTGTTATATTACGCAGCGTTCGAATTAATAGTGGTCAAATTTTTCTTATCTCTTAAGTCTACCGTTTGAATAAATTACTCATGTTGTTGTTGTTGTTGGAAGTACAAAAAAGTTTTTTGGTCATCGTAAAGAGAATAAAATTCTCTTTTAGACAAAATACATTGATATACGTTATCTGTAATAGTATTGAAAATATCGTGTGTTGAACATTGCACACTGCCAAAAACACATACTGTTCGAATTAATAGTGGTTGGGGCTCGTATATATGTTCCTTTCATAGATAGTATAAACTTGACTGCTTCGCAGGTTGCAATAATTTCTGCTGATAATGCTGACAAGTAGTGTGGTAACAGGTAAATCGCAAAGTCACCGGCCTACCATAGTAAAAAAAATACGAACGCTACAGTCAGGTGCTGACTGTATAAGGCCATGGATTATCTTAGTATATCGTAAAAAAAGTAAATAACTGAATAGAATCGCCGCTCGAATTTTCCACCGATTATCAAAAATAATCAGTACCTAGGGAACACCAAGGGGAGGCTACTGCAAATGTAATGGGGCTAGTTGTTCTTAAAAAGTTACATTTTGGTGACCTACGAGTCGACTTGAGATGTTCTGCGCAACTTAAATGTTCCCCAAATAAATTAAATTCTGCAATCTGCAGTCATAGATAGATTCTATCTGTCTAACTTATTTATTTTCGGATATTTATAAAAACTCGCATTGAAAATTGCACTTTATTTGGATTAATATTAAAAATTTGGCGGAGATAAATTTTATACGGTGTTCGAACAACACGCGCAATTTGAATTAACGAACATAAGAAGAAGAACGCATGGACAATGCAGAAGCGAATAGTCAAGTGTCGTAAACATCAGACTGAGCGAGAGGGCAATAGGTATGTATGCATTTCTAGCATGTACCAAATTTAATTACTGTCCTTCTTCTTGATTTTTTGTCACGAGCTAAGAATGCATGCGTCTTCTCGCTCTGTCTAATGTCTCACGTGCATGTGTAAATGCATTTGTTATGTACTGTGGCTGAGCTATGTCCCGGACTGTATGGCCAATGATGTTTAGCGTGTTCGGGGTTCGATTGCTGCCCGGTCGACATGTGAAATGTTTTGGTTTTCATTATTTTTCATTAAATAAATTAAAAGCTCAATAACATTAAAGAGGGGCTGCGGCGGCGGTAGGCGATTTTTAAGTTTTTGTTACCCAATATATGTAATTGGAACTTAGTTTTCTTTCGTTGGTACACAACTCCAAATCTAATTTTACATACATATGTACATGCGTACAATAATGTCTGTTGAAGTGGGACGCAAATAAATACATGTGGATATGCAGACATGTATGTATGGGCGTCCGACTCACACATTCATAATTTTACAAGGGCTTATGATCGCTGTTATGTTCTAGCATTCTAATTGCAAAAAATTGAGAGCAAAACAAAAAACCAATATCCAATAAGAATCGTATTGAACTTGCAAAGTCATAACAGGCAAAATACGGAAAGAGTAACGGCATTGAAATCGCATTATATACTTTTGGCTCGCGTCTTTTTCATGCTTGCTTAATATAATAAAAATAGTAAACTTTAGTTATAAATAATTAATATTATTTGTAACTATTATAATACAATGTATGAAAACAAAATTTATTATTGAAATTTAATTAAATAATTTAATTTGTATGTAGCGGCTATATCACAGCCCACTTGACTGTAACTGTAACCCACTTGAATAAAATAAATAAACAAAATAAAATAATAAATAATTAATAAATGAAAATCTTTACACTGAGTATAGCGACCCTTCAACTTTTCGATACCATTTTTGTAGTACGATTTCTCTTTTGCTTTCAGTGTCGGCGCTCTCCTCTTCATTCGACGGAAACGTTTTCCCAGTGAGCATTCTTTTGAGATCTGAGAACAGGAAATAGTCGCAGGGGACCAGATCTGGAGAATACGATGCGTGCATTGTCTTGGTGAAACAGCACTTTCTTTTTCGAAAAATACGGCGATTTCGTCCTTCAAACGGTCTAATAACTCTATGTAAAAGTCACTATTGATGGTCCTTCCTTTTTTAAGGTATCCAATGAAAATTATTCCACGCACATCCCAATATACAGACGCCATAACCTTGCCAGCTGACTGTTGCTTTTTTGCTCGCTTTGGAGCGGGTTCATCGTGTACATCCACTCGGTAGACTGTCGATTGGACTTCGGAGTGAAATGATGGAGCCATGTTTCATCCATTGTCACATATCGACGAAAAAACTCGGGGTTATTACGCTTGAACATCTTTAAACACTGCTCCGAATCACCAACTTGTCGTTGTTTTTCGTCAAGCCTGAGCTCGCGCGGCACCCACTTTGAACAGAGCTTTCTCATTCCCTAAAAAATCGTGAATGATATGATGTACACGTTCCGTCGATATCTTCAGAGTCCCAGCTATTTTATTCATTTCAGTTTACGGTCATTTAATATAATTTTGTGGATTTTTTTGTCAAATTTATACACGCGTCTTTTAAAGGGCCAACTATTAAAAATATTAATTTAATTCTAGTAGCGCTGTCGTATAGTAACGGTAATTATCAATTTACCTATTAATGTGACGAATTTGAGGGTGTGTGTTTCTGTCGTGATTACGTATCCTGTGATATTGTTATAATATTGTGATCCATCTGTGTATATAAAAATATAGTTTTTATATTGGTTGTAATACTATAGAAGACTTTTCTAAATATGTATGGTGCTGTATTATTTTTCTTGTAAGAGCTTAATGATATGTTTATTGTGTCTGTAGGTTAGAAGGGAAGGTATGGTAAGTTATTTGATATTGCTATTGAGATTGTTTTTTCTATTGCTGAAATATTTTTTGTACGTGTATTTTTGTGTTTTTTAATTAAGTTACCAATTGGACAGTTACTAGAGTTTAGCAAACATTTCGATAATTTGGCTGTTAGAAGTTCTCTTTTCTATTAAATTTCTGGAATATTAGTTTCAAATAACATGTTATTAATTGGTTTTGATCGGAATGCTCATAGAGACATTCTGATAGCTGAAATGAAAGGAGTTTTAATTTTATTTAAAATTGATTTATGTGTATGTCCGTATAAAAATAAGGCATAGTCAATTTTAGACATTAGGATTGCTTTGGTGACGGAAAGGAGTGTGTATGTGTTACAGTTAAATTTTGGGCTAGCTAGACATTTGATAATATTTAATATTTTAGATAGAGATTATCTAATTATACAACTTTATGTGAGAGTTCCATGTATAAGTATTGTTTAAGGTTAAGCCTAAGATTTAACATTAGATACGGAGGGGATTTGTATATTGTTACATGATATTCTATAGATACAGTTGTGTTTTCTACAAATATGTAAGTGTTGACATTTTTCTATTGATATTTTGGCTCCAGAGTATGAGCAAATATTTTCTATATTTTGATATAGATTATCTAGATTGTAGTTTATGTTTTTGTGTTTGCCAAAGTTGATGATTAAACCAGATGCTATTTTTACTATTATTTTCCTGCTTCTCATGATCAATAATTGTGTGAACTCCAATTCGATCAAAAGCCTTTGAAAAATCACCATAAGGGTGATGATTGAAGTGTGTCTTTTAGTGGCTATTGATTTTGATATAAGGTAGTCTGCATAAAGTAGGCGTCGATAATGGATTTGCCAGGCTTAAAATCGAATTGGTTTGGATGAAGTAGTTTTTTTTGAGTTGTGAACCACCACAGACGTTTTAAGATATTGGTCTGTAGGAGGAGACAATAGTCTTGTTTGACTGAAGTTTGTGAATGGGTATTTTATAGCTTTGTGGTATATAATTATTAAAGATATTGTTGAAGTGTCGAGTTATTCTTTTTTTGAAGAGAGTGTGAGCAATTTTATATTACGGGGTAAGATATTCTATTTAGACCGGGTGTAGATCCTTTAAAAATTTAAGACTAGATTGAAATTCGGTGAAAGAGATTTCTCCTTCGATTGTTTTGGCTGAGAGCTTTGACCAGTTATTGGCAAAGATTTCTGCAACGTCCATCTTTGATGTCATTGTAAGATTATTTGTAGGATTTTGGATACAATGGTTTAAGCCACAGAATCTTCTTATATTAGACCATGTTTTAGCCATGTTGCTGTGGATGGTTATAAAGTTGAGGTAAATATCAGAGTGGCCTCTCTTTACTCTATTTTTAGGTGTCTTTTAGCGCGCTTATAGTTTATTATCTTTTCAGTGTTAATGTTACGTTTTAGAGTTCGCCATCTCTTGTTTTTTTCTTTTTTAGCTCATTTAGGGTCAAGTTCCACCATGGAACTATTGTGTTATGTGCACTGCTGAGTATGATTTTAATAATAATTGCTGCTTTCTTATTAATATTGTTGCATATTGTGTATTTAGAGTTTGTCGTCATAGTCATCTCTTGTTTTGAAGTAAGGTCTAGATATGTTTTCTATTGTAGGGTCGGGAAATAAGGATAATAGGATAGGGAAATGATCGCTACCACAGGGTTCATTGAAGATTTTCCATTCTGAAAGATGTGCGATTTAAGGTGAGCAGAGTGGGATATCGATGTGAGTGAAAGTATTATGTGTGGTGTAATGTGTAGGTGACTTTTCATTAAGTATAATGTAGTTTGATTTTTCAATAAATTTGGCTAATGTGTTTCCACGTATATTGTTCTGTGGAGATCCCCAGTTGGAGTACCAACTATTGAAATCTCCAAGAATTATTGAGGGTATATTCTGGAAGTTGAAAATGTTTTCAAGTTGTGTGCATGTAAAAGTTTGTTTTGGGGAAATATAAGTAGAAAAGATAGGTAGTTTTTGTTTGGAAGTAATTTGGGCTGCATTAATATCAAAGTATTTGTAATAATTTCTGAATGTTGTACAGATAAATGAGTTAGAATACCTGCTCCTCCAAATTTATTATAGACATCGGATGTTTGTAATTTCTAGTTAACGGGTGTAGGTAAGTACATTTGGTCGAGTATGTGTGTTTCTTGTAAATTGATTATATGAGGCTGATGTTTCTTAATGATAATTAATAGCTCACTGTAGTTATTGATAAACTCTTTGATGTTCCCTTAAAGGATTTTTAAAGACATTGGGTAGATAGAGTTTTAAAGTGTAAGGCTGTTTAAATGTGATTTTGTTCTTTAGTGGGCTAATTTATGTGTATTACGGCTTGACTTAGAATTTAGAATTTATCTGATTGTTCTTCTTGTGACATCGTTTCTTCTGAGTCAGATTTATGGGAGTTGCTTGCAGTGTTCCGTTTGTGTTTTTTGGTTGTAGCATTAAGCTGGTGGATGGTCCTTTTTATACCCTTCGACCATTGAAAATGATCAAAGAAGGGTATTCTAACTTTGTGTAAATGTATGTAACAGGCAGAAGCAGGTGTGGGAGACCCCATAAAGTACATATATTCTTGCTCAGGATCACAAGCCGAGTCGATTGAGCCATTTCTGTCTGTCTGTCTGTCTGTCTGTCTGTCTGTGTGAACGCACAGATCTCAGCTATTATAAAAGCTAGAATTACCAAATTTGGCAGGAAGACTCCTGTGTATAAGCTGATCAGGTTTGGTAATTGTGAAATATGTGCCCTCAGCAGCGATTTTTTTAAAGAAGTCCCGGACTCTTCTAGTTTTTTTTTAATTGAATTTTGAAAATAATTAAATTTGCATGTATTTTGTAAAAAATCGCTGCTGAGGGCAAATATTTAACAATTGCCTCAAGTTTATTTCAAATGTTAGATGCCACGCCCACCGCCCCCGTAAATCAAAAATTTAATTTACTGACTTTAACATATACTAAGCTGAATGACTTATCTACTTACGTATTCTCGTAATTGCAATCCGATCGGACAATAAACACAGAAGTTATCTAATAAAGAATGAGCATAAAACCAAATGCTTCTATCAGTTAATAAGAGAGGCGGGCGAGTGCGGAGCGCGAGCGCCATCTGTTGGGAATAATTGTAAAGCATGTGCATATCTATATGTTTATGAATATAACAAATTAAACTACACGGGAACATATGTAGGTCGAAGCACTAAGCAATGAACACATAGAGACCTCAAACAGCGGTTAACGTTGCTGCAACTGGTTTTTCGATCCAGCTGCCACAGAGAAGAAGCAGAACAGAAGCATTGAGAATAAAGACTTCGGCTGAACGCTCGACCGGGGCAGCTCGCTGTTCGGCTGGGGCAGCTCGCTGTTCGGCTCTCAGTACCAGTTTTGCCAATTTAGCCTTTTTAACAATTACCTCAAGTTTGATCTGTCCGGATTTTAACAGCATCAGTCGGAAAAAATTGAAAACAGCCCCTATCCGGAAAACTGTCCTTTTTATTTTATGGTTTGTCCTTTGTCTATCCTTTATTAATTCTGATTAAATTGTTACAAAATCATCCAAATTGGTATAAATACTTATACAATCGATATGAGCATTTATTACAAATGCAACCCTGTAGTAATGGCGTATAATCGATATAAAAGCATATCGCGCTACTTTTCGTGAACATTTTGTGATGTAACAATGCCAAAAGAAGTTTAACAATTACCAGCAAAAGTTTCGAGATGCATGGCTAAACAGCCGGACAGCAACAGTGGATTTTTCGCGATGGGAAAGATCCCGATAAGGCATATTTCAAATACTGCAAATGTAGTATGAATCCCAAAATTGATAACATCCGTGCGGATATGACTACAAAAAAACATGTGCAGAATACGGCGCCTTTTGAGCAAACAAACAAACTTAATTTCAAGCCTACAGTAGCCAAAGAATTATGTTGTCAGGAAGCTGCACTGGCAATGTTTGTTGCTCAGCACGCTGCCACAAATTCTATTGGGCACCTGAACGAATTTTGAGTCAACCACTTTGGCGGAAAACAACAATATATAAAATTTGCTTACAATTTAGAGCTTGTCTTGTTTTATATTTGCCCTTTTTATCTTTGAGCTATTTCTTTAATTTTTTGACAGTTGAGCACCGAAAAAATATTAAATTGAAGTATAAATGGTTGAAAAATAGTCTGTCCTTTTTTTGTACTTTTTTTTTAGTTTTGTCCTTTTTCTGTCCTATTTTTTTAGCTCATCTGGCCTTTCTCAGAGCCAGTCCGTTGGCAACACTGCTCAGTACAAACAGTGCATAGCATCACAACTGCTTCAGTCGCATAACGACAGCGGAACGATAAGCATGCGCGTACTTCTTTGCGCTGTGCGATCGTTTCAATGTGTGCGTGTATGTATGCATATGCTGGCGTGTGAATGTATGTGTCAATAGTGAAGTTGGGCAACTCATTAGTGCATGGCCTGCGAGAAGTCAATTTTGTCTTTCAGCATCGAGACCACGCAGCCTAGAGAACGAGACTTCGCATGTGTGGCTGTGTGTGCATGCTGGCAAGATAGTGCTTTGTTGTTGCCGAAGCAGTGGTAGGCACGCGCCCATTCATTCTTTTGTTTTGAGTACTTGTTTGTCCTTTGTTTTGTTTTATGCAGCGCATCTTCTGGCGTATTTATTAATTTGTTGCTTATTTCATATTAAATATTTTTTTATTATCTTATCACTAGCAGAAAATTTAAAATATACTAATATCTATTATTTTTATTATTATTCCCCTGAACATGTAGAGAAACATAAATAGATCATTAAAATCAAATGAATAATAATTTTGAAACCTGTTAGCAGGTTGCAATTTACAACTTGTCTTATCAAATTATTTGTTTTGATTTGGAGTAGGTTTCGCTGTTGATATGCGTTTATGTATATGCGTGTATGCATGCACAAATGTGTGTGCGTGTATGTGCATATGCAGAGAACGTTGTTGTTGCCAAAGCAAGTGATTTTGTTTTTGTTTTCGCCGCTCGAATTTTGTTGTTGTTCTTCTATGATGTGTTTTTTTGTTTTGATTTCTCTAATTTCATTTTCCTATGCATCGTCTTTGACCGCGCTTTTGACCAACGCGCATTTACGCGCTTTTTTAATTCTTTTTCACTTGACTGCAAGCGAGACGACATCGTTACTATTTGGTGAGAAAGTTTTTATCAATTTGATTGATTAAATAAATATTATTTAATATGACTAACTAATTCCTGTTTACAAAAGTGCACCTAGGCCCGATGTTCAAACAAGTGTGGAATATATGGATATTGAAAATTGTAACGGTTGGCAATTGGTTGCCATTCCCTATAGGCTGTTGGACTGCATGGACTTGACCGCACGTTTCAATTTCCGGCTCCTGCTCGTCGGCTAAGGGGTGGTGATCCTTAAAATGGCCAAGTCCAAGGCCTACAATATAATTTATCTAAAAAAACGTGCTGACGATGACGAACTAATGCGTCGGAGAGATATCTGCAACCCTTCACTTTGCATAGATAATATTGGCAAACTGGAGTATAAGGTTGGCACACTGATGTTACGTGGCCAGTTTAGCCCGCCCTGCCTTTGGTCGCCCCGTTCCTGTGGGTGCATCTTGGATGGCGACCCCTTGCAGAGATTACATTAGTTCGGGTTCAATCGTTATAATTAATTTATTCCATTATTAACTAATACTCCTAACATTTAAACAATTTAAAATTATAACCTGACATGACACAGAAGTATTAAAAGAAATTGTATAAATAAATAATTTAACAATAAGGTCTAGCAATAAACATGTAATAAAATATGTAATTAAAATATAAAATTTAACGCTGCCAATAAATTAAATAAGATTTTTTTTCTAAAAAAACTACGCTTCTTTGTTTATGTTTGTTTTGTTTTGATTTCCTTTCTATTTATATTTGGTCTACGGGCTAAAACAGCTGAGGATCAAAAAATATGACATGGGCACACTTATAGGTTTCACTCAAATTGACTGAATGGAGAGAGAGAATATCAATTGAGTGATTCAGTGTCGCGTAAAACTCTAAAAAAAGTGCGTGTAATGTGTTCGCAAATTTGATTATTTTTTAAGTTTCGCTCGGTTGTGATAATAAAAAAAGGTAAGTAATAGTTTATTGGTGGCGGAGCATTCTTTAGTTATGTGGACATTTCAAAGTTCGTTTTTTTTCTGTTTTTTTTTTTGTGATAATTGTGACTTGTTTACAAAAAAAAATTAAATGCATGTGCAAACATATGTTGGGCATAAGAGTGTTTATGTGTGTTGTTTACTCACTTTAAATTCCACATCCCGCGACGAAAGCGCTTTCGAAGAGGTGCTAAGAAGAAGAATAATAATTTACATATGCACATACACGAACCAACCTTGGAATACCAACAAACTTAAAACATATGTAACTATGTATGCCTATGCGCTTGCATATACGTACATAGCTACATAAAGTTTTATGTCTTAATTCTGTCTCCTCTTTCGCTCTCTAATATTTTCTAATTTGTCTTCTGAGTGCTTTGGTGTGTATTATTTTCTCGCGATGCAACTCAATTCACTCAACTCAAGTCATTGACCTATATTTCGTGCCCTAATTAAAACAGCTGACAATTTGCAACAGATCAAATATAAATCAGAGGGACAAATACTAGAGAAATTTTTAATAAATTTTAAATAGT
The DNA here is from genome assembly GCA_018904025.1 of Zaprionus vittiger. Classification (NCBI taxonomy): domain Eukaryota; kingdom Metazoa; phylum Arthropoda; class Insecta; order Diptera; family Drosophilidae; genus Zaprionus; species Zaprionus vittiger. The sequence goes on along the minus strand of JAEIFQ010000658.1, from coordinate 42,466 downwards.
GCGAAAAATTCAAAAAAAATAAGAAAAAATTTTAACTAACTTAAATTTTTTTTTTAAAAAAATTAAAAAAATTATTAAAATGTTTTATGTGTGGTGCCGTTTGCTTAAATGGTTCTTAAATTCGAAAAAAAATGTTTCCTCCTTTTGTTCGGTTGTCTATTATCTGACGTGTTGGCCGCTAAGATTTTGGCGGGAGTAAATGTGCAATGGAAAATTAAATTTTGTTGTTGGTGCTGAGAGTCAAGAATTTGTTTGGCCGTCGTGATGGCTGCTGGGAGCAGGGGTGACGATGACAAGTTTCCTGCTGCCGAAATAATGCACGCAGTCGCGGCCAATAGACACCGCTCGACCAGATGCAGTATAATCGGCTGCCCTTTGTCTCCTGGCAGTCCAAGTGGCGTGACCTTTGAACTCCTGGGTCCAGTTCAGCAATGTATACAGGTAAGTATTTAATAAAATTTTTGTTTCTTCCAAAATCACTTAAACTGGACACTAAATTTCCTTAAAACTTTCAGATTTTACTTGCACTCCCAATGGCGGACTCGGAACGACTGACTTGGGAAAAAATGGCAGAGTACCGCTTGGAACCCAGCGAACGATGGCCTGCCATGTTAACCTCGCTCTCTTCGTGCCTCAAGATCTTTGGCAACATCCCGGATAAGTAGACATACAAATTTGAACACTAGATGGCGCTTTATTAATATTTTCCTTTTTTCGTTACAGTTTGAACTGGACGTTACAAATTCCCCCCTGCTAAAATCAGACTTGGGGATCATTTTATTCACAAGGCTGATCATCGGTAACCTCAAAGCTACTGCCGAATATCTTTCGCATGGTAGTGGCCAATAAAGTTACCCTGCAAGTCCTCAAGTTCGTAATTGGCATTCCCCAACTTTCTCCGAATTCTAGCTTTTACAAACTTTGGCCCCAGTTTAGCATTATAACCAGTTTGAAAGTCGCTCTGTTTAAAGTTCCGCCTGAACACTTCGTCTCCTTCTTTAAATTCAATGGCCTTTGAGCGTAAATTATACAATCTTTCGTTTTTGTCATGTTGCTTTTTCATAACCTCTCCTGCTCTTTTCCGTATAATTTCTAAAGAATCTTCCCGTGTAAAAGGCAGCGATCTATCCTCTAGCAACTCTAATTTTCTCAACAGAGAGTAAGTGGATCCAGACAATATCATTTGTTGACCAAATGCCATATAATATGGCGTAGTGCCAATTGCTGAATGTATACCCGATCTTAAAGCGCACGATATTTGGCTCAGGCTTTCATCCCAGTCCTTCTGATCTGGTTTTATATATGACCTTATAGCCGCAATAATTGACCGGTTTACGCGTTCGGAAGCGTTTGCTTGAGGTGCATGCACAGCAGATAGCGTGTGACTTATTTTAAAATGATTTAGCAGTTTTTTAAACTTGTCAGACCTAAATTGTGAACCATTGTCTGAGAACACTACTTCAGGCACACCAAACGTATAAAAGAGCTCCTTCTCCATGTAATCTAATATTACGTCTGCTGACATTTTCTTAACTGCCTTAAGGCACACAAACTTTGAGAAGTGATCCAGCACTATAAAAATACCTATTTTCCCACCGCGTGAACGTGGATAAGGCCCAAGAAAGTCGATATAAAGGCGCTGGAAGAACCTTTGACTCTCAATTAACTTTCCCATTGGTGGTCGAAGTACTTTGTTCGGTGCTTTTGAAGTTTTGCAAACTTCACAATTGTTGATAAAAGCCTTTACATCTTCCACCAATCCTGGCCAGAAATAATATTTCCTCAACCTCTCAATGGTTTTGTGGATGCCTCCATGTGCACATAATACCGAGTCATGTGCTTTGGCTATGACTTCTTTTGTCATTGCCTTCGGTATCCACAACTTCCAAACATAAACGTCGTGTAAGACCTCGCCAGTAGTATGTTCAGTTCGCCGATACACATACCCATCTTCCACTTTTAAGTCGGGAAACTTTGCTTGCATGGTCTCTATTCGTTCACTAAATTTCACATACTCTTCAGAGGCGAAATGTGGGGATTTTAAATCCACTAATATACCGTCTTGACCGTCCACTGACGCTATATTTTCGTCGGTAATACGTGACAAAGTATCCGGTACCACATTAAGCTTTCCCTTCCTATGCACTATTTGAAATTTATAGCCTTGTAATTTTAACGCCCACCTTGCTAATCTACTACTCAGGTCAGTTTGATTCATCAACCATTTTAGCGAAGCGTGATCAGTGATAATTGTAAACTCATGGCCTTCGACATATGGCCGAAAAGTTTTTAGGCAAACCAGAGCAGCTAAGCATTCTTGCTCAGTTACTGAATACGCTTGCTGTGCTTTGTTTAATTTCTTGGAGACATATGCGATAGGCATTTCATCGCCCTCTTCTGATAATTGAACCAACACCCCTCCTACTCCTGTTTTACAAGCGTCGCAATGGATAAAGAACGGCTTTGAGAAGTCTGGGCTTTGCAGGATTGGTGCTTCACTGAGTTTGGATTTTAAATTATCAAAAGCAGACAATGCCTCAGCCGTAAAAGCAAACTGTTTTTTTGTAGATAACAGGTCTGTTAAAGGAGCTGTTACATCAGCAAAGTTTGCGATAAATTTGCGATACCAGCCACATAAGCCCAGGAAACTTCTCAATGCTTTTATTGTTTTAGGAACTGGGAAGTTCTTTATTGCTGAAATCTTTTCGGGATCAGTCCTTATGCCTCCATTTCCCACTATGTGTCCCAAATAGTTAACCTCTCGTCTACAAAAATGACTTTTTCCAACATTGATCGTCAAATTTGCTCGTCTGAGATTGTTTGCAACTTCCTTAAGGACGTCTAAATGTCGTTCGAAATCCGCTGACACAACCAGCAAATCATCTAAGTAAATGAAAACCTCATTTCGTAACTGAGGAGAGATGACTTTGTCCATTAAGCGTGACATTGTTTGCGGTGCATTGCAAAGCCCAAAAGGCATTACTTTAAATTGGTAAAGTGGGCGTCCGGGGACTGTAAAAGCAGTTATAGGTCGAGAATTTATGTCTAAAGGTATCTGCCAAAAAGCGTCTTTTAAATCTAGACTGGTTATGAATTCAGCTCTAGGCAATCTGCTAAGTATACCCCCAATTTGAGGCAGAGGAAACGCATCCTTTTCCGTCACTGAGTTTATTTTCCGACTGTCTAGGCATAATCGAATCTTTCCTGGCTTATTGACAATCACAATTGGCGAGGACCATGCGCTTTCCGATTCCTCGATCACCTCTAACTGCAACATCCTGTCTACTTCGGTATACATAAGTTTCTCCATGGCTGGCGACACTGGATAGTGTCTCTGTTTTATCGGCTTAGCTGTTCCTACATCTATATAATGTGACAATATGGTTGTTTTACCTAATCCTTCCTCTGCAAAAGATGGAAATAATTTTATAACTTTTTCCAAATTTTGTTTTTGTACACTAGAGAGTTTATGCATATTTTCGTCTTGGCTAATTGCTGACACTGATAAATCAGTTGGCAGTAAGTCGTAAAGCTGCCAAAAATCTATTCCTAAATATAAGTCTAAACGTAAAGTTGGAATTATATATATATTTATTAATTTATTTAAGCTTTTGTAATTAATTTCGGTTCGCAAAATTCCTACTATTTGTTGCTTATTCCCATCGGCTGTACTCGCATCTGAGTGAAGCCGTTTAAACGTGATTTTTTTCTCTAACAGTTCCTTGGCTAAGCTTCCACCGATGCAGGTCATTGTAGCGCCCGAATCTAATAATCCGAAAATTTCGCGCTCTAATAATTTAACTCTAGCATATGGACGTGGATCTGCAGCATTTAGTTCTAGCGCCGACAATCTACTCACAGCCTTCCCTATATTCTTTACTCCTTTCCAAAATGATCTAAGGCGTTTAGAACTGCGTGAGTGCGACTTGCAACTATAGGATATGGTTGGAATTAATATTCGTGGTATGTTCATAATGGGCTCTACAGAAGAAATTGCAGGAATTATTGACGAATCCCCTAATCCTTGTTTTGAATTGTTCGAGACTGCACACTCGAGTTCATTTGTCTGTGTGAAAACGGTGTGCTGCCTTTCGAGTTTTTTGCTTGGCAGCGGGCACAATTGGGCTTGTAAATTTTATCTGCGCCACACCCGTAACAAAAAACCCGTCGTTCCGCCAAACAGTCTTGATACCTATGGCCTTCCTTCTTACAATTCCAACAAATCAACGCCAGTGCTCCTACTTCTTCTTTCTCTCGCTCCTCTTGAACTATTGCCTCATCGCATTCGACTATTTCTGCCACGTTACGCCTAAACGAAACCGCTTTGCTGCTACTCATTTGTGGTTTGATGTCTTCAAGGAACGCCTCTCGCCTCCTGCAAACATCACGCAGTTCGGATACGGAACTGATATCCAAATGTAAGATCTCATGCCTTATTTCTGGGAGTAAGTTTGCTTTTAAAATTCTAACTAAACTTGTTTTTGTTATAGGTATCTCCATTTGATCAATTAACCGGGCTATATCATCATAAAATGCCTCAAAGGACTCATTTGCCTTTTGTTTTCGACCACGGATAAGATCTTCTACATCCGCGTCATCCCGTTGATCTCTAAATTGCTTACGAAGAGCTTCACATAATATGTCCCAACGAACTTGGCCTACTGCTTTGTGATGTCGCCAGTAAAATTCAGCTGCCTTTCCCTCAAATAGCGAGCTTGCATTATTGCAAAGGATACTAAAATTTCCGTCTAAAGTTTGGTGAGTTAATGCTTCCACTCTGTATATAAAATTGTCTATGGATAACCCATCACCCGTAAATTTCAGTTTCCAACCATTCAAAATGTGACCAACTTTGTCTGGTCTTTGCATCAGATCGGATTGGTAACTACCCTGAGATATTGACGCTGGTCTGGCAGGTGGAATAATCACAGGAGGAACTTCTACCGCCAATCCTACCAGTCCATTCGGACCAGTGTACTCGTCTTCACTGCGCTGAGGCGTCACGCTCCGACGGCTGACACAAGCTTCGACATTTTCCTCTATCAGCTTGGTTATTTGCACAGTAAGTGCGGACATAATCTGATTTTGCATTCTACTAATTAAATCTGATGTTAACTTCGCAGATCCTGATGAAGACGGTGGCTCCTCTTCCATACTAGCTGCTGTAACCGTCGCTACTGCTGATTGAGATCTGGTTCCGTATGCAGGAGAATTTGTCGCCTGTTTAGCAGCTGGTGTCCAGCTAACTTTGCAAATGGGACAATTGCTACTCGACTTAATATGCGATTTTATACACGTTTTATGAAATTCGTGACCGCAGGGTGTCTTTTGGCTATCACTTGGGTTTTGCACTATCGCAGAACATATGCCACAGACAGTCTGATTGCCAGTTGCTGTTAAGTCTTCGTTTGACCTTGTTAGCGGCATAACTACCAATAATTTGTAATTGTAATTCTAAAGAAAAATCAAAATTAATCAAAACTCTAATAAAATGTAATCTGATCAAGAACCCGCACTCAAATTAATAAGAAACAAAAATGTAAACTCTTTATAACCATTAATTAAAATAAGTAACGAATAGAACTAATCACTCGAACACCAAATTTATTGTAATAATGAAAAATCCTAATTAAATAATTGATAAATGTTTTAAAAAAATTTAAATAATGTAAAAAAATTGATAAGCGAGAGAAATTTATATAAATAGACAATTAAAATGTATCATTCAAGTAGACAAAATTAAAAATAATGAATCGATTTAAACAAAATTTGTATAAATTCAATTACTCAAATTCATTCAAATAAAAGACAAAAATAAAATTATAATAATTATTCAAATAATAAATCAAACTCTAATAAAATTGTAATAAATCAAATAATAAAATTCATAAAGTAAATTGAACCCTCACTGCTGTAATCTCTTTATTCCTTATACTTTTGTTTGCGTCTATTGAAAAAATTTTGATTAGATAAAAATCACTCGTGTGATCAAAACTCTGTTGAACTTTGATGTTGCTGGCAAGCCCTAATTTATAATCAGCTGCTTGAATCCATCCAACACCACCCTTCAGGTTCGATCTACAACTCGAAGCGATAATATTCAAGACTGACAATATAACCCGAACCAACTGGCTCGACAAATCCTTAATCTTTGTAACGAGAATCCAAATTGGCCGTATCAAATTATCAGCTTGAAGAGAGACCAATACCTTGCCATCAACAGTGGGCATTTTCCGCATGCTGCAAATTAAATGCATTCCATCTATTTGTGACAGTGGCAATGGACAGAAAATTTAAAGTTATAGAAAAGTTTTGGGTTGCATTAGTGAGTCCTACCAAAGTAAGGCCCCACACGTTGGGCGCCAAAATAAATTATAATTGTAACGGTTGGCAATTGGTTGCCATTCCCTATAGGCTGTTGGACTGCATGGACTTGACCGCACGTTTCAATTTCCGGCTCCTGCTCGTCGGCTAAGGGGTGGTGATCCTTAAAATGGCCAAGTCCAAGGCCTACAATATAATTTATCTAAAAAAAACGTGCTGACGATGACGAACTAATGCGTCGGAGAGATATCTGCAACCCTTCACTTTGCATAGATAATATTGGCAAACTGGAGTATAAGGTTGGCACACTGATGTTACGTGGCCAGTTTAGCCCGCCCTGCCTTTGGTCGCCCCGTTCCTGTGGGTGCATCTTGGATGGCGACCCCTTGCAGAGATTACATTAGTTCGGGTTCAATCGTTATAATTAATTTATTCCATTATTAACTAATACTCCTAACATTTAAACAATTTAAAATTATAACCTGACATGACACAGAAGTATTAAAAGAAATTGTATAAATAAATAATTTAACAATAAGGTCTAGCAATAAACATGTAATAAAATATGTAATTAAAATATAAAATTTAACGCTGCCAATAAATTAAATAAGATTTTTTTTCTAAAAAAAACTACGCTTCTTTGTTTATGTTTGTTTTGTTTTGATTTCCTTTCTATTTATATTTGGTCTACGGGCTAAAACAGCTGAGGATCAAAAAATATGACATGGGCACACTTATAGGTTTCACTCAAATTGACTGAATGGAGAGAGAGAATATCAATTGAGTGATTCAGTGTCGCGTAAAACTCTAAAAAAAGTGCGTGTAATGTGTTCGCAAATTTGATTATTTTTAAGTTTCGCTCGGTTGTGATAATAAAAAAAGGTAAGTAATAGTTTATTGGTGGCGGAGCATTCTTTAGTTATGTGGACATTTCAAAGTTCGTTTTTTTTTCTGTTTTTTTTGTGATAATTGTGACTTGTTTACAAAAAAAAATTAAATGCATGTGCAAACATATGTTGGGCATAAGAGTGTTTATGTGTGTTGTTTACTCACTTTAAATTCCACATCCCGCGACGAAAGCGCTTTCGAAGAGGTGCTAAGAAGAAGAATAATAATTTACATATGCACATACACGAACCAACCTTGGAATACCAACAAACTTAAAACATATGTAACTATGTATGCCTATGCGCTTGCATATACGTACATAGCTACATAAAGTTTTATGTCTTAATTCTGTCTCCTCTTTCGCTCTCTAATATTTTCTAATTTGTCTTCTGAGTGCTTTGGTGTGTATTATTTTCTCGCGATGCAACTCAATTCACTCAACTCAAGTCATTGACCTATATTTCGTGCCCTAAATAAAACAGCTGACAATTTGCAACAGATCAAATATAAATCAGAGGGACAAATACTAGAGAAATTTTTAATAAATTTTAAATAGTGCGAAAAATTCAAAAAAAATAAGAAAAAATTTTAACTAACTTAAATTTTTTTTTTTAAAAAAAAATTAAAAAAATTATTAAAATGTTTTATGTGTGGTGCTGTTTGCTTAAATGGTTCTTAAATTCGAAAAAAAAAGATGTTTCCTCCTTTTGTTCGGTTGTCTATTATCTGACGTGTTGGCCGCTAAGATTTTGGCGGGAGTAAATGTGCAATGGAAAATTAAATTTTGTTGTTGGTGCTGAGAGTCAAGAATTTGTTTGGCCGTCGTGATGGCTGCTGGGAGCAGGGGTGACGATGACAAGTTTCCTGCTGCCGAAATAATGCACGCAGTCGCGGCCAATAGACACCGCTCGACCAGATGCAGTATAATCGGCTGCCCTTTGTCTCCTGGCAGTCCAAGTGGCGTGACCTTTGAACTCCTGGGTCCAGTTCAGCAATGTATACAGGTAAGTATTTAATAAAATTTTTATTTTCTTCCAAAATCACTTAAACTGGACACTAAATTTCCTTAAAACTTTCAGATTTTTCTTGCACTCCCAATGGCGGACTCGGAACGACTCTTGGGAAAAAATGGCAGAGTACCGCTTGGAACCCAGCGAACGATGGCCTGCCATGTTAACCTCGCTCTCTTCGTGCCTCAAGATCTTTGGCAACATCCCGGATAAGTAGACATACAAATTTGAACACTAGATGGCGCTTTATTAATATTTTCCTTTTTTCGTTACAGTTTGAACTGGACGTTACAAAATCAATCAGAAAACGACGTGTCAATGAGTCAAGAAAGGTCCGTTGACACTAACATTGACTTTTGCACCAATTGCCTAAAAAAAAGAGCATAATGAAATATTCTACAGAAATAATTATGGGGCAGCTTTAAAGAAAATAAATGATGGAAAAAAAGCTAAGAGATTATAGAAAGAAGATAAAGATTTTACGATTTTTCTTGTGGAGCTTTTAGTTTAAAATTGTTGCTTATGGTTTTAAAGTTCTTATTAAACAAAAATAACTCCAACTATTCGCAAATTGCAAGATCGTCCTTCAGTAGTAAACAACATTGATAACAATTATATTTATTTTGTGATTTAAATAGCACATACCCTGTGAAGCATCGCAATGCGTTTTCATTTGCGTAGCTAAGAGTTGATTGAATTTTGTCAACCTGGGCTACGTCCATATCTGCATAATTATCTATGTTGAATTCAAAATTATCGCAATCTTCCTGCTCTGGGTCATTCGCAATTTTTGCCAGTTGTTGCTTTGTTTCTTCTACAACATTTATTAGCAAGTCATCATCTGGCTCACATTCCAGTGTGTTTTTTTGAATTGATGATCTCATTGACAGCATCTTGGATATAATTGCATTAAACTCGAAGAGCATGGGATTATTTGTCCCACCTCTGCTTCTTATTTAATAAAATAGGTGCTCCAAAGCATCTTGATTCAGTCGCGACATTATTAGGAACTGGTAATCATTTTCAATCCATACATCTTGTGCAAGCATCAATATTGAATTTATTGTGTGAACTAATCCATCAATACAATAAACTTTGTTTGATTGAGGCTGACAGTTCATTAAATAGTCCTTCATTTCAATCATATAGACTTTTAATTCGCTATTTTGTTTTAGTGCTGACTTGAATGGGCTTCGATCATATAAGTTGTTGCTGTTTAAGCAATCGAACAACTTATTAATCTTTTGTACGAACTTGGCCGTAGAGATTGCAGCATCTTCGCAATCTTTGTATGTCCCATTTAGAATAAGGGTCTTTATTGCAGATGATACGGTGTGGCTAAATACTTGAGTTGCATATTTAACCTTCATTTTTTCAAATGAATTGGGGTGGATGTGCTTTCTTGTGAGCTTTGGGCACAATCCTGGCGAAGTGTTGTTTGTATCAATTTCAAATAGTTTAACTATTATTTTCCATGACACTTTAACATCAGTCGTATCAATCATACCATTCATTAGGGTATTTCTTATTGATTTTATTAGGTGTGGGACATCAGAAATTGTAAATATTTTTTTTTATCATTTACAAGATAATATGGCGTTTCCAAATTAACTTCATTTTTGCAAACGCTCCTCTGTTATTTGGGTCCTGATCGCAAGCAATGGATCTTATATTTAGGCCACAGTTTTGAGCGACTGTAATATTTTTAATAATCGTCTCTTTTAGTTTAGAGGACGAGAGTGCAGTTGATGATCCAACATAGCCAATTATCGTAGAGCCCACTAACCATAAAGACGCAAATCTGTTTGCAAAAGTCCATTGTTTTTTCACAGCCGTCGTCTGCAAACCCCTCCACTTCGTCATGGTGGGAACTATATTGGAGGTATTTTCTAATTGATATTTTATCAAATACCAGAACAGCTTGTTTACTTTTATTGTCCATTTTTTAAAATATTGCTTTAAAATTATTAAGCACACTTTCATTGAACCCGGGTGTCACATTTTTTATACATAGGTGCCCATCTCACCAATGAAGACTTTGAAGGAAGATTAAAATGAAGAGTATCTCTGATAAAAGAGTAGGCCTTGGCAGAATAAAAGTTTATACTCTGAGCAATAACTTTGTCTTCTTCTTTCCACGTCTGCTTTTTTCTTATCAACATTTTGCAAAACAAGGTTGAACTTTCAGAAAGTCCTTTTTTGTCAAGAATTCAATATATATTGTTATTCTTTGTTTGTTTCAAATACTTGACCCTATTCAATCTTTCCCTTCGTACTTGTAAAATCTTTATCTTCTTTCTATAATCTCTTAGCTTTTTTTCCATCATTTATTTTCTTTAAAGCTGCCCCATAATTATTTCTGTAGAATATTTCATTATGCTCTTTTTTTTAGGCAATTGGTGCAAAAGTCAATGTTAGTGTCAACGGACTTTTCTTGACTCATTGACACGTCGTTTTCTGATTGATTTTCAATATCCATATATTCCACACTTGTTTGAACATCGGGCCTAGGTGCACTTTTGTAAACAGGAATTAGTTCACATATAATATTTCATCAGTAAACTCGAACATGTTAATGTTGGAGTTTACTGTCATATTCAAATTTAAAATTGGCTCTTCTACCAAATCCAAAGTCGGCGTAGCCCCTTTCTTTAGTTGTTTCCCACCTAAATACTTATATTCAAAATGTAAATTGCAAATAACTGCTTTGCCAATATTGATATCACTTTGCAATTTGCATTTTAAGACCCACGATTCACGTGCAATTAATTCTTTCGGAAACTTAAACAGACGGACAGGGGAAAGGTCGGTGCTATCTCTATAGCAACGCTGGCAGGAACTAATTACACATTGTACCCCAGAGGTCCTAGAATCTGAATTTTTAGTTGCTGTCATTTTAGTATTAAATAATATTTATTTAATCAATCAAATTGATAAAAACTTTCTCACCAAATAGTAACGATGTCGTCTCGCTTGCAGTCAAGTGAAAAAGAATTAAAAAAGCGCGTAAATGCGCGTTGGTCAAAAGCGCGGTCAAAGACGATGCATAGGAAAATGAAATTAGAGAAATCAAAACAAAAAAACACATCATAGAAGAACAACAACAAAATTCGAGCGGCGAAAACAAAAACAAAATCACTTGCTTTGGCAACAACAACGTTCTCTGCATATGCACATACACGCACACACATTTGTGCATGCATACACGCATATACATAAACGCATATCAGCAGCGAAACCTACTCCAAATCAAAACAAATAATTTGATAAGACAAGTTGTAAATTGCAACCTGCTAACAGGTTTCAAAATTAGCTTATGTATCATAATACAAATACAAAATTACTGAAATACATAAAAATGTATTTAATTTGATTTTAATGATCTATTTATGTTTCTCTATATGTTCAGGGGGAATAATAATAAAAATAAAACATAGAAAAATATAGAAAAAAACCACAGTCGCGCTGCACGCGACAATGGGATACCCTTCGACCTATGTTCCGGTGTAGTTTAATTTGTTAAATTCATACACATATACAAATGCGCATGCTTTTAAATTATTGCCGACAGATGGCGCTCGCGCTTTGCGCTCCCTTGTTAGCTGATACAAGCACTTGGTTTCATGCACATACTTTCTTAAATAACTTCTGTGTTTATTGTCCGATCGGATTGCAATTTCGAGAATACTTAGATATTTTAATGAGCTTAGTATATGTTAAAGTCAGAAAGTTGTATCTTTTATACAGCGCTTACAAATTAAATTCAAAAATTAAATTATTTATTTGCGGGGGCGGTGGGCGTGGCACATAACATTTGAAATACACTTGATCAGCTTATAGTACACAGGAGTCTTCCTGCCAAATTTGGTAACTCTAGCTTTTAAAATAGCTGAGATCTGTGCGTTCACACAGACAGACGGACAGACGGACAGACAGACAGACATGGCTCAATCGACTCTGCTTGTGATCCTGAGCAAGAATATAAATACTTTGTGGGGTCTGCCATGCCTCCTTTTGTCTGTTACATACATTTGCACAAAGTTAGTATTCCCTTTTTTGACCATTTTCAATGGTCCAAGGGTATAAAAAACATAAAATTTTGGAAAAAGGAGACTACACGTATGTAATCGTCAAATATGTAAATAGTACTATGGGGGCCTCAAGAATATAAGGCCTTGGTTAAAAAATAAAACATACGAAAAAGAATATGCCAATGAGAAAATATATAAAGTAAAACAAAAAAAATAGAAAAAGCCACAGTCGCGCTGCACGCGACAGTGGGATACCCTTCGACCTACGTTCCTATGTATGTACACATATACATATGCATATGCTTTTAAATTATTCCGACAGATGGCGCTCGCGCTTTGCGCTCGCCCGCCTCCCTTGTTAGCTGATACAAGCACTTGGTTTTATGCTCATACTTTCTTGAATAACTTTTGTGTTTCTTGTCCGATCGGATTGAAATTTCGAGAATACGTAGAAATTTTAATGAGCTTAGTATATGTTAAAGTCAGAAAGTTGTATCTTTTATACAGCGCTTACAAATTAAGTTCAAAAATTAAATTTTTTATTTGCGGGGGCGGTGGGCGTGGCACCTAACATTTGAAATAAACTTGATCAGCTTATAGTACACAGGAGTCTTTCTGCCAAATTTGGTAACTCTAGCTTTTATATTAGCTGAGATCTGTGCGTTCACACAGACAGACGGACAGACGGACAGACGGACAGACAGACAGACATGGCTCAATCGACTCGGCTTGTGATCCTGAGCAAGAATATCTCCGACGCCTCCTTCTGCCTGTTACATACATTTGCACAAAGTTAGTATACCCTTTTTTGACCATTTTCAATGGTCGAAGGGTATAAAAAATAAATAAATAAATAATATATATAGATAACCATGGCCGTCAGCCGTCAGAGGCAGTAAGGGGAAATAAATGTAACCATAGCTTTGGCTGTGGTACGTGCCGTCCTTACTCCTACTGACGGAAATGCGGCTATACTCTCCACGTGAGGGCGGCTGGAAGCAGGCCCCTAGTACGGTCATGTCTCTGCTAGGGGTGCTGACTAATTGTAGTCGGGCGAAAATCGTGAATCTATAAATCACCCCAATCCAAGGCGGAACAGCATACGCTAATGGATGCATGGCCAGGGGGTAGCCTGGTCTCTAGTATGCGGACTCTGGATACCTGTCGCCCTCCAGTTTCATTCAGACTTCCCACGGCACGCGGGCTATGTTGTGGGTGACCTTCCCGCCTACTCGTGGGACCAAATCTATGGAACTCTTAAAAAAAACAGAAAAGTCTGATGCGGCTTTGATAGCATCAATCCAGGGTGAAGCCCTCACGGCCGACCCCAACACCAGCACTGCAGCTATTGGGCTGCTGGCTTCCACCCCCAATACTACGGGTTTCGACTCTAGTATTTCGGGGGACTCGGATAGGCCACGAACTCCCTTGGACACTGAGTTCGCTACTGCTGCTTTTTCGTCCAACAACTGCTTAGGCATGCAGCAAAACGTCGAGGTGATGTCCTCTGACGCTGAAGCTGACGGTGACCTGATCAGCCTTGCTGACGATGCTTCCGTGGCCTCTCAGAGGTCAGCCCTCACGGAAGCAGGCTCCCAAATCCAGACGAATGGTTGCTCCTTGTGTGCGAGGATAGCATCACCGCTGAGTGGGTCAGGGGAGCTGTTGGACATATCAGGTCCATCAGCTGCCTTGATGTCAAACTGTTGGAGGAATCTAAGTTCCCAAGAGCTCACCTCATTAGAGGTTAGTTCCCCAACAGCGCTGAACTCCCACCCGCCTCAATTTTGGAACAGTTGAATCACCAAAATTATGAACGCTTCTCAACGAAGCTGTGGCGGGTGGTTCAACACAGCCTTAACGGCAAAACGACGCACCTCGCGATGATGGTCGACGAGCAGTCGTATAAGGCCCTGACGGATCTTAAGGGTAACGTTAAATACCGTTTCAACCGGATAAAACTTATCCTTAAAAATTCCGCCGTCAGGGTCTCTCCCACTCCTTCCCTGTCCCCTTCCCCATCTCCAACCATTCCCCCTTCTATCAGCGCTCCACCGGCGGCGGCAACGGTGGCCTCCACCGGCGTGACAGCAGTGGCTGACACTCCGGTGGCGTCCACTAGTGCCGCAGCCGCAGTCGCGCTGAAAACCGAAATCCCCAAACCCCCGGTCATTGTGGTGACTGCCCCCAAGCCCACAACGGGCCGTACGAGGCCGGTGTTTGGCAACGGGCGCCCCCCTATCCCGTCAAGGCCCATCACCAGCTCTGTGCGGAAACCACCCGCAAGGGTACCTCCGGCGACCGGGGTCGCTAGGCGACCTCCCCCGAGCAGTTCCTCCAGACTGCCGAAGGGCATCCGAGGAAATGACTCTCGGGGGGGGCAAGGCAGGTGGCCTTGTCACCAAAGCCCTAAAAGAGGATGCCGAGCGCCATTAAGGTGCTCCAGGCGAACCTGCACCACGCCAGAGGAGCGTCCGCCACCCTGTGCAGGGTCGTCTGCGAGGATACAATCAACCTGGCTCTCGTCCAAGAGCAATGGGTGATCGGTGGCCATATCCGTGGACTATCATGCGGATCATGTAAGTTATTATATGACCGTATGGGTGGTGCCCCTCGCACTGCTATTGTTGTTAATAACAATGTGAGACACTTCCCTTTACCTAACTTCATCCACAGAGACCTGGTGGCAACGGCTATTGAGGTAGCCACGGCTGAGGGTGTCCGGGAGGTAGTGATCGCCTCTGCCTACTTCCCGGGCGACGTGGATGACGTTCCCCCCACAGAGGTTCAGCGGCTAGTGGACTTCTGCCGCCTGCACAACAAGCCGCTTGTGATCGGCTGTAATGCAAATGAGCACCACACGATCTGGGGAAGCAGCGACGTCAATAAACGTGGTGAGTCCCTTTTAGAGTATCTATTGTGTTGTCAATTAGAAGTTGCTAACATAGGGTGCAAACCTACTTTTATTAACGCCATTAGGGTAGAGGTTCTGGACCTTACCCTAGTCAGCAAATCTATTGTGAGTTCGCTGGCCAACTGGCGGGTCACAGACGAAGCCACCTTGTCGGACCATCAGCACATCAGGTTCGACCTCCCTGGCCAAGTCGAGATCCGCCAGAACTCCTTCTGTCCCAAAAAGACAAATTGGGAACTCTTCAAAGCCTCTGTGGCTTTTCAAGCAGACTCGTTGATCAGCAACCCTAATTCTATCAGTGAGATAGAACTTGCTGCCAACATGCTTCAAGATGTGCTAATCACATCTTTCGAGGACAGCTCTGTTCGGAAGACCCTAAAGAAGGAAGGTTAGAAGCCTATTTAACAAGGCCAGATCTAACCGTGTCAGTTGGGATGTCTATAGGGACGCTCTCACTAATTATAACAAGAACATTAGACGTGCTAAAAGCGATACGTGTCGCAGCTACTGTGGTAGTATCGAATCGCTGCCGGAGGCAGCGAGACTCCACAACGTATTGGCCAAAGGGTCGTCTAATGGGATAGGGCTTCTTTAAAGAGCAGATGGCTCTTACACTCAAGATCGCAGGGAAGCATTTGACCTTCTACAACAAGTCCACTTTCCAGGTTCGGTGGCGAACCCAGATCTATCCAGTCACGATGACGCCACCTTGTCACCGGACTCACGTGGGTCCAGTCTATCAGGAACCATCTTCGACCCTGAAAAGGTCAAATGGGCTGTAGATTCCTTCGCTCCCTTCAAAGCCCCAGGGGGCGATCAAATCTTTCCAGCCCTTCTACAAAACAGCCTGGATCACATTCTTGATCCGCTGGTCGGCCTTCTTAGAGCTAGTCTCACTTGGGGTTACATACCCATCTCTTGGAGGAGAGTCAATGTGGTATTCATTCCCAAACAAGGGAATCGTCCCCCTGATCAGCCTAAGTCATATCGGCCGATCAGTCTTACCTCCTTTCTGCTTAAGACAGCGGAAAGGCTCGTAGACCTGCACATTCGGTGCTCTCTGCAGAAAACTTATCCTCTGCATCCCACGCAATTTGCGTATATAGCCACAAGCTAGTAGGTAAAATCGAAAGGGCTCTCGTATCCAAGAACATTGCTCTGTGCTCTTTTCTTGATATAGAGGGTGCTTTCGATAATACCGGCTACGGGTCTTTTTCTGCTGCGCTGGAGCGAAAAAAAACATCGCCCGCCACCTAATCCGATGAATTGATGCTATGCTCAAACACTGGACTATTTCCTCTACCTTGGACTCCACGACTGCTTTCATTAGTGCGGTTAAGGGTTGTCCCCAGGGAGGGGTCTTATCCCCCTTACTCTGGTCCCTAGTAGTCGATGAACTACTGAGTATTCTTCAGGAACAGGGCGTGGAAGCAATCGGCTACGCTGACGACCTGGCCCTCATAGTGAACGGGAACTCTGCCAACACCGTGACATAGCTGATGCAATCTGCTCTGAACACGGTTAGTAGATGGTGCGAAGATGTAGGTCTGAGCATCAATCCACAAAAGGCAATTATCGTTCCCTTCACTAAGCGGCATTTCGTTGACATAATTGCACATTTGCGGCTCTACCGTGGGACTTTCCAACGAGGTTAAATATCTAGGGGGAACTCTTGATAAAAGACTGAACTGGAACTCCCATCAAAACAACACCCTATCAAAGGCAACTCATGCCATGTGGGCCTGCAGAAGATTCTTTGGTAGGATCTGGGGTCTCAAATTCTGCACAATTGTTATTTGAGATGATGGTAAGACCCATCGTCACCTACGCTGCCATTGTGTGGTGGCCTAAGGTTACGCAGGTCACTGCCATCAACAAATGCACTAAACTGCATAGGCTGCTTTGCCTGTCTTTGATTGGTGCAATTCGCACCTGTCCCACAGCAGCAATGGAACCAATATTGAATTTGACTCCGCTGCATATTCAAATACAAGAAGTCGCCGCTAGGAGTCTTCTTAGAATCAAGCTTCAATCTGGGCTTCTAGCTACCGAATCGGGGCATGCTAGACTTATCAAAGACATTCCTGGCTTAGAGATCTGCTCTAGATCAGATTCTATGACCAAGGAACTCTTCTTTAGTGCAAAATTCAGAACCCTCATCCCGGAGCGGAGGGACTGGGATGCTGGCAACCCCATCAGTGACCCTCATGGTATACACTGGTATACTGACTGGTCAAAGACTTCCTTGAGAAGGGGATCAGAGGAGCGAACATCTACATCTTCTCGGATAGCCAAGCTGCCATACTAGCCCTCTCCTCAAAAGAATAGGTTCACGTATGGTGGCCGACTGTTGGAACTGTCTCCAGAGGCTTTCCAACAGAAATAAAGTTACCCTCCTATGGGTACCTAGACACTCTCGTTTCCAGGGCAACGAGCTAGCGGATGAGCTAGCGAGGGTGGGGTCATCAGCCCCTCTGCATGGCCCCGAACCCTTCTGCGGCGTGGGGTGATCAACTATTTCATCCCTTGTGAAAACATGAGCGAATAGGCTGACCAAACGCTACTGGTTCTTCCAACCAGGGATGAGGCAGGCTAGAGAGCTTACGAATCCCTCGATTAAGCGAAGAACAAACCTACTCTCTCGGAGAGATCTCTATCTCCTTGTTGGCTACCTTAGTGGACACCACTTGGTGAACTATCACCTCAAAAAAATGCGTCTGTCCTCGGATGCAGAATGCAGGCTCTGTAAAGAGGACGACGAAACCACGAAACACATCCTGTGTGATTGTCCAGCCTTGGTATGGATAAGGAGGAAACATCTGCACGTGGAAACCGCAGTTCCCGAGCACATTGTCCTTTCCTCGACAAAAGACCTGTTATGCTTCATCAGAGAAGCGGAACAGCTTTTGTCATGATAGGGAGAGCATTATAGGTACAAAAGATCATTCTGGTCGCAGTGCCTCGGCCCTTCTCTGCTGTGAGACTCCCTTTCCTTAATAATAATAATAACCATGGGATCAGACAATCAGGATGGCCGACTTTTAGTAGGACAGGCCTATGGTCATACTCTCCGATATATAGATAAGTTATTTAAAGCATGTATCGATAGGCAGCTTTAGATAAAGAGGCATACATATTAAAAGCAACGCGCACGCAACGTGGTGAAAAAAAATCAAGAATACTAAAAAACATTGACTTTCACAATCATATTTTTCATGATAAGGGCAAAGGAAGTAACAATATATTTAGATGAAAATGATTACATCAAAATCAAATATAATTATGGGACATGCAAGAATTATTTATCTTGTCCGATCCGGATCGTTCCAACTTATAAACAGCGTTCAGCAATAAGAAGTATGTGTAACAAGTTTCATCGAGATAGCTTTAAAACAGACGGACACACGTACAGACGAAAAGGGCTAGTTCGATTCCTCTGTTTAAGGGTCTCCTAAGTTGCGTTGCAAGCTCCTGGCCGAAATTATCATACCGTCTGCAAGGGTATAAGAATTACACTTTAAAATTGGGGCTGATGCAGAATAAAGGTTCTGGCCAAAAATAAAATGCCCTCAGCAATGGTATAGAAATTGGATTTGTCTAAAGAGCGCCATCTATCGATATACCATCACCACCTTGATGTCCTTCAAAAGCTTAGAGTACAAAGCAGTGCAAATATAGCGGACTCTAACAGCTGAAAAGACGTATGCGATGTTTTCGAGATTTTACAACCCCTGAAGCAAAAGCGTTTCACTCTCCCACCCTCGGCACTCTCTCTCTCTCTCATTTATAATCCCAAAGCCGCACACAGCGGCACAGTTCAGACGCACAACGACAGTGGTGTCAAATTCAATATGCCAACCACAAAATGAAATTGCCGTTGAACGTGTAATAATTCATTATGTTTTAAATCGTTTATGTGTTAAGTCATCCTGAATAATACACATATAATATAGATGTCTACTACATACTTTTTGAAATACCCAACATTATCTAAAATTATTATACCCGTTCTTATGTAGTCCGCTTAAGTGCCATGTTTTTGTTTCTACCTCGTATTATCAGCATCAAAATGAAATAAATTGTTCCTTAAGCTGATCGTTATGGTACAAAGAACAATATTCAAAAGTGAATTTAAACTGTTGAAAAAATCCTCATATATAGATTTAGATTTATCAACAAATTTAAAAAGAGTAGATGCTCCGTTTGGTACTGGGGAGAGTGGTCTCGTAACACGCTATTATAATAACAGTCAGACAGAAATGAAGATTTTCAAAAAAAAAATTGTTTGGTATGTCCAGCGATTAGAGCATCAAATCTGGCCACACTAGAATATCGTGAAAAATTATCTATGGCTATATGTAGATAGGACAAAACCATGTCCAGATAATCCGACTCAGATAACGGAATGGAACATTCCACGAAAAAGCCCGAGCAGATATACTACTTTCTACTAGTACATCGGAATTAACAATTATAGAGAACTGTGAAACATCAAAAGAGTCTTGGTTGAAATTACAAGAAACATTTTAATCAAAGGGGCCTGTGCGGAAGGCAAATTTGTTAAAACGTGTCGCTCTATCACGAATGAGTGAAGGAGGTGTCGCAAGATAGCATATATGTACATACATACATACATAATTTTTCGATGCAGTAAGAAAATAGGAGTACACATCGGAAATGATTTACTCGCTATTCTCTTATTGTACAGTTTACCCGATTCGTATGATACATTTCGTTTGCGCCATGGAGTCGCGCGACGATTTGCCAGAGCCTGAAATTCTAAGAACTCAAATTGTAGAAGAATCGGAAGCGCGACAAACGAAAAGTGAACGCGGCGAGCAAAACGCATTGTACGCGAATAACGGAAAAGCCAAAGAACGGAATGACAAGCCACACAAAGAAACGAGAAAATGCGTGCGACAAAGTCGGGCATATCGCGCGCGACTGCCAAAACAAATCAAAAAACAAAAACGTAAAAAGTGAAACAAAAAATCACGAAAACAGTGAATACCGAAATGAAATTTCAAATTTAACGTGCGATAACGCATTCTTTGCCGAAAATCAAAACGGAATGTGGTGGCTAGACAGTGGCTGTAGCGCACACATGTGTTCGAATGCAAATTTATTCGAAAGTGTAGCAGAATCCGAAAAGACTCTGCATTTGGCAAATAAAGAAACAACCAAGGGAGACGTGAAAATATAAATAAAAGAAAAACGAAAAAACAATGTTAAGTTAAAAAATGTTTTATAAGAGTCTGACTTGATACAAAACTTAATTTCAGTGTCAACCAGTAAGAAAAGCAACAGTCGCGCGCACGCGACAGTGGGATACCCTTCGACCTATGTTCCTATGTATGTACTCATATACATATGCACATGCTTTGAAATTATTCTCGACAGATGGCGCCTGCCTCCCGTGTTAGCTGACACAAGCACTTAGAGTTATGCTCATACTTTCTTGAATAACTTCTGTGTTTATGGTTCGATCCGATTAAAATTACGAAAATAAGTAGACATAACTATCAGCTTAGTATATGTTAAAGTTAGAAAGCTATATATTTCTTACGACGCATACAAATCCAGTTTAAAAACTAAATTAGTGATTTGCGGGGGCGGTGGGCGTGGCATCCAACATTTGAAATAAACTTGATCTACGCCGAGTATATAGGAACCATCATTCCAAATTTGGGGTCTCTAGCGTTTATAATAGCTGAGATCTGTGTGTTCATCTGGTCAGACGGACATCCGGACAGACAGACTAACATGGCTCAATCGACTCGGCTAGTGATCCTGAGCAAGAATATATATACTTTATGGGGTCTCCGACGCCTCCTTCTGCCTGTTACATACTGTTGTGTATTCACATAAGCTTGAGTTCCAACTGTTTTATTAATATGAATTTACATGACATGCAGGCGCTTAAGTGTGACCGTGTTAAGACAAACTTATAATACCTAACACATACATTTGCACAAAGTTAGTATACCCTTTTTTGACCATTTTCAATGGTCGAAGGGTATAAAAATCAAATTGAAATTGCTCATAAAACGAGCTCGATCAAATATCGCCTTTTCGAAGGATGTCGCTATTAATCTTGAAGTTTTTACGAGTTGAGCGACTGCAAGTGTGTCTGATGAGGAGGTTCATATGTATGTTATATATTTATACCCTTCGACCATTGAAAATGGTCAAAAAAGGGTATACTAACTTTGTGCAAATGTATGTAACAGGCAGAAGGAGGCGTCGGAGACCCCATAAAGTATATATATTCTTGCTCAGGATCACAAGCCGAGTCGATTGAGCCATGTCCGTCTGTCTGTCTGTCTGTCTGTGTGAACGCACAGATCTCAGCTATTATAAAAGCTAGAGTTACCAAATTTGGCAGGAAGACTCCTGTGTACTATAAGCTGATCAAGTGTATTTCAAATGTTATGTGCCACGCCCACCGCCCCCGCAAATAAATAATTTAATTTTTTAACTTAATTTGTAAGCGCTGTATAAAAGATACAACTTTCTGACTTTAACATATACTAAGCTCATTAAAATATCTAAGTATTCTCGAAATTGCAATCCGATCGGACAATAAACACAGAAGTTATTTAACAGAGTATGTGCATAAAACCAAGTGCTTGTATCAGCTAACAAGGGAGGCGGGCGAGCGCAAAGCGCGAGCGCCATTTGTCGGGAATCATTTTCAAGCATGTGCCTATCTATATGTGTATGAATTTAACAAATTAAACTACACCGGAACATAGGTCGAAGGGTATCCCACTGTCGCGTGCAGCGCGACTGTGGTTTTTTCTATTTTTTATAATATTTATTTCGAGCTTCTGATGCATTTTCGCCTAAGCAGCCAAGTGGAACCAATACCGAATTATTTATTTGAAATCCGTGAACCAAAACTTTATGGATCGTTGGTGACATTGGATACCATGGATATGTTTGCATATATAAGTAAAAAGTAGTTTCGCAAAAAAAACGAAATTTTTCGGATATTGTTATTAAAATTATATGGAAATTTTTTAAAAGGTTTTCGTCGAAATTGGTTATAGAATGTAGTTTCTTACTTCCGAAGGCTCTTCTTGCCGTGTTACCATCATTGGTATTGCCGCTGCCATTTGGTTTCGGCATGCATACCGTGAACTTCTTTGTCCAATTTTTAAATAATTTTAGTGCAACAAATGACGAATTGACAGCACAAACAAAAGTGCGCAAATAAGTTGGCGCTTAAAATCGCACAATCGATTGCAATTGCCTGATATATTGTTGAGGTTTGAAACCTTATAAAAAGCTCTATGTAAACTTACTTATTTTTTTATGTGTATGATAAATACACTTTAAGTATTTAAAAGCAAAAATACCATATATTGAAATGAAAATTTATACTTTATGCCAAAAAAAACGAATTCTGGACCATAGTGCATTGTCTAAACAAGTGAATTCATATAAATATGTATATATGTATATATATACATATATATATATATAAACTGATAAATATTGCAGTGTAGATCTTATAAATGGTAAATACCAATATATGATCTAGGACTCTCAGTACATGAGCTGTATCAATTTGATTTTTATTTTAAAAATCAGAAATAAAAGTTAATAACATTTATTTTGCAATGTTATTAATAAAAATTATAACCGTTACGGTCCCTGTTTTTTTTACTTTTACCAAATTTGTGATAATTGCGAGGAGTCATTCAGAGCGAGAGTAAGACAAATCCAAATTATAACAACAAATAAAAAAGTAGAGTTCAATAAGTTTGAGCGTTATATTTGAAGTGGTAAGATTTAAATTTATTCAAACAAAAATTTAATTCAATAATATATTTTAAGTGTTAAAAAGTGAAAATGTACAGTAAGCGTCATAAAAGAAGGCTCAAACAGCAACTTGAAAGAAAATATGAAGACAAACTAACTTATATTGCGCCAGAAGAAAATGAGTTTGAAAATCAAATTGTTTTGTGTGGAAGTGAAGTGCAAATGGATGGAAATATAAATAATAAAAATGAACTTAATGATAAATTTGACAGTTCTAATAATACCCTCAATGAGGACTTAAAAAAGTGGTTGTTAAGACATAGACCGACCCGTGACTGAGTAGTTGACTTAGTGCATGTACTAAAGAAAAATAATGTAAATGTTTCGCCATTTTACATATGCACTTCGGCAACTAAAGCAGTTATAACCCAAATCGATGGCGGCTCCTGTTTACATATTGGCTTTAAAAATTAAAAAAAATAAATAAATTGTTAATGGCATATAATGTTAATGATAAAAAAAATTTTAGACATTAACATTGATGGTATTCTGCTATTTAAAAGTTGTAATTCACAACTTTGGCCCATTTTAATCAAGTCAACCAACGAATTCACCGGTAGTACCAGTGGGAAAATTTTTTGGCAAATCGAAGCCCAATAATTGCGATGAATTTTTCTGCCAATTCATAAGCGAATTACAGCAAATACTTTTAAATGGAATTGTGATGCCCCAGCCAGAGCTTATGTCAGTGGGACTCCTGGACGTACATCATCGAATGGAAGTGCGAAATGCAACCAAGTTGGGAGAAAAATAAATGCTGTTTTGACATATAAAACCGAAAGTGGAGAATTGATAAAAGACGAGGACTTCAAAAATAGAAAATATGCCGAACACCACAAAAAAATAAATAAGATCAAATATGTCAAATAGTCCGGATAGAAAAATTAAGCGACTGGAGTTTGCTTACACGCGTAAGTAACAAAAATCATATAAATTATCATTTTTAAGCCAACTAATAATACTATTTACATGGCCTTGATAAAATGGTTTTGAGCTTTCGGGTGAAATTAATTCGTTAAAGGGTATAACAATAATTTAAAAGGCTCGTACATGATTATGTACTACTCTAGTTATGGGTACATTTCCCACTCACCTATTCATGGGTATATAGATAAGTTCTCTAGTCATGGGTACTCTTTTGACCCACCTATTCATGGGTAACTTCTGTACTACTCTTATTGTAGGTACTTCTTTCTCTAGACCATTCATGGGTACCTACAAAGGTACTCTTATCAGGGGTAGTGAATTCTAGTAGCTACATAAGTACTCCAATCATGGGTACCCTATTCTCTACTTACTGCTAAACGATGTGGTGGCGATTGACCCTATTTGCTGACATTTCATACAAAATACGAAATGATACAATACATTGCTTAGGGTGTGTAAAGTAAGTAGGGGTAGTTAGTAAGTACTTATTTCACCAGCTACGAACTAGTGGCCAGTACTATAGGGTAAATACATAAGACGCCCAATGCCAAAATACATCTAAAATGTTTGGGACTGCTTAAACCTTTCATCAGGACATCTGCTGGTAGTCGACTTCAATATCACCACTCTTATGTAGTCGTTGTATAAAATGATGACGTACATCAATGTATTTCGTTCGTGGATGAAAGCCAAAACCTTTCACCAATTATTTTGCGCTCTGGTTATCTCACATCGTTGCCCAATTTTGATTAGTAAGTAAAATGCCTCCTTAAATGCTTCTGATAAGGCCAGATACTCGGATTCAGTACTTGATTAAGCAACTGTGCGCTGCCGGTGTGAACGCCGGTCTGATAAGTTGCCGCCCCAGTCAGCGTCAACAACTCCATACATCTCATTCCCTGTTTGCATATACAGGAGACCGAGATCTCTTGTACCGTTTAGGTATCAAAGAATGCGTTTTGCTGCCTTCCAGTGTTCAAGGTTGTACCTTGCGTTTAATTAACTCATGAAATTCCAGCATACGTAATGTTTGGTCTAGCGGTTACTGAAAGAAACATTAAGGCTACTATTAAGTTTTGATATGGATACTTATTCATTTTTCATTCATCTGCGTCTACAGGACGCTGTAATAACGAATTTGCCTCAATGGGATTTAGTGCTGGCTTGCACTCCGTCATTCCAAATCGCCTAAGAATGTTATCAATGTACTTTTCCTGCGAAATGAAGATCTGATGTTTCTGCAAATTCTGTTTAAATTCAATGCCCAAGCATGTTTTCACTGGTCCGATGTTTTTCATCATGAAGGTGTTTTTATCTCCGTCAGCCATTCGGGATGACTTGAGGCTATTAACAAATCATCTACGTAGATCGTGACAAGAAGAAGTCTTTATATTTGACGTCTAAAGAATAGGCACGGATCTTGCTCAGTAGGTTGCAATCCAATCTCTTGTAGTTTAGCGGTCAGCTTCTCGTACCATCTTAACCTACTCTGTCGAAGTCCGTAAAGATCCTTAATTATCATACAAACTGAATTCTGCATTTGTTTAACATTTCTCCGCCATCTTTTAGCTATTTGTTTTTACTTATTATCTGCAACCGCGTTCCAATTTTAGCGCCGAATTCCAATTTTTGGTGTTTCGATGTTTCGATATTTTTCACCAAAAATATCGATTTAAATCGATTTTTTCCGATATTATCGGAAAAAATTCATATTTTTATTTACACTTGAAAAATAAGAAAAAACATATATTTATTTTTAAATTCAATTTATTTTATTTTAAATATTAAAAAATATAGAAAAAACCACACGCGCTGCACGCGACAGTGGGATACCCTTCGACCTATGTTTCGGTGTAGTTTAATTTATTTAATTCATACACATATACAAATGCGCATGCTTTTAAATTATTCTCGACAGATGGCGCTCAAGCTTCGCGCTTACCTGCCGCCCTTGTTAGCTGATACAAGCACTTGGTTTCATGCACATACTTTCTTAAATAACTTCTGTGTTTATTGTCCGATCGGATTGCAATTTCGAGAATACGTAGATATTTTAATGAGCTTAGTAAAGGTTAAAGTCAGAAAGTTGTATCTTTTATACAGCGCTTACAAATTAAGTTAAAAAATTAAATTATTGATTTGCGGGGGCGGTGGGCGTGGCATCTAACATTTGATATAAACTTGATCAGTTTATAGTACACAGGAGTCTTCCTGCCAAATTTGGTAACTCTAGCTTTTATAATAGCTGAGATCTGTGAGTTCACACAGACAGACAGACACACGGACATGGCTCAATCGACTCGGCTTGTGATCCTGAGCAAGAATATATATACTTTATGGGGTCTCCGACGCCTCCTTATGCCTGTTACATACATTTGCACAAAGTTAGTATACCCTTTTTTGACCATTTTCAATGGTCGAAGGGTATAAAAATTAAAAAACAATGAGATTTCATTTCATGTGCACCATCTTAAAATAGGAATAATAGGAACTTAAAAATCAATGAAGATCTGTTTCAACAGTCGTATCTTAAATATATCTTATTATATACAATAAGTCAAGAAACAATTGGTCGGCGATCGGAAATTATTTGGCCTGCTTTGCTAAAAGCCCTTTCCGAGTCGCACGAAGTTGCAGGTACGCATAAATATTTACAAGCCATTTCCTTTAAAGGTGCCATAATGTTTGAACTCTCCTAAAATTAACCAGTAAGAAAAGCAACAGTCGCGCAGCACGCGACAGTGGGATACCCTTCGACCTATGTTCCTATGTATGTTGACATATACATATGCACATACTTTTAAATTATTGCCGACAGATGGCGCTCGCGCTTTGCGCTCTCCCGCCTCCCTTGTTAGCTGATACAAGCACTTGGTTTTATACACATACTTTCTTAAATAACTTCTGCGTTTATTGTCCGATCGGATTGCAATTACGTAGATATTTTAATGAGCTTAGTATATGTTGAAGTCAGAAAGTTGTATCTTTTATACAGCGCTTACAAATTGAGTTCAAAAATTAAATTATTAATTTTCGGGGGCGGTGGGCGTGGCATCCAACATTTGAAATAAACTTGATCTGCGCCGGCTACACAGAAATGTTCATGCCAAATTTGGTAACTCTAGCTCTTATAATAGCTGAGATCTGTGTGTTCATCTGGTCATCCGGACATCCGGACATCAGAACATCCGGACATCCAGACAGACAGACATTGCTCAATCGACTCGGCTAGTGATTTTGAGCAAGAATATATATACTTTACGGGGTCTCACAAAGTTAGTATACCCTTTTTTGACCATTTTCAATGGTCGAAGGGTATAAAAATATTAATTTTAATAACTCATAATACGAAATTCAAAAATTTACCTTCCAAAAAATTAACGGATCGAATTTTTCGGGCTCATAGCCATCTCTAAATGCTGCCGCATCAAAATTATAGCGTCCGAACGCGTGGTTCATGGCGCCGATTGTAATTTGTGGTGGAGTTCCGTAAAGGGAAATTTCCATAAACATTTGCCATATCATGGGTACCACGAGCGACATGGTGGCATACTTTCCACCGGATATTTTTTTCGTTGCTCTTTCAAAAGGCCGAAGTAACTGGCACAGCTCTTCCAAGGCATTAATCTCCTCTACGGAGAAAGGCGGGGAGCCTGTGCGGTTCCCAGCAATACAGTCGACAGTGCTGTTTTTGTACGTAAAATTCTCTCTATCATTAAAAACGCACTGTCCCACCGGGTTGGTACCTCTTGAATGAGTGAGAGAGGGTCAGCGACGTATTGGGCATCTTTAAATTTCGCCATAGCCGTGGAGCTTCGCTTCATAAACGCAACAATTGCTTTGCATTTATTTAATAAAGCTTGAAGGTTTTCCATTTTGAGTACATCCTGCACCAACAAATCGTGTGTGTTATCGTGTGTGCAAAACACGGGAAATGTTTCATATCCAAATGCTCACAGGAGTTTTTTATTGTTGCGTCATTGTCGGTGACGATAGTTACCACTTTTTGTTGTAGCCCCCAGTCAATCAAAATTTGGCGAACTGTGTCAGCTATGTTAACTGCTGAGTGATTGGTGGGGGTCAACAGTGGTGCCGTTGACAATGGGGCTGAAACAAGCTGAAAATCTGTGTTAACAAAATGGCAAGTCATAGTTATATAAGTTTCATTAGCACGGGAAGTCCATCCATCCATTGTGATAACCACGTATTGGATCCCGTCAAGCTTGCTTTTTAGGTTTGCCTTTATTTCGTTATACATTTTCGGAAGCATTATATCTCGAAAATAAGTCCTGCCTGGCATTTTGTACCTCGGATCCAAGGTTATTATGACTCCACGGAATCCTTCCCTTTCCACAACGCTAAACGGATCCACGTCTCGCAATCATTGTCATAATAACTAGGTAAATTTTTTCTTTCTTTGCCGAATTTGACGGGTACTCTGAATTTATATTATGGTATTCAGTCAACCCCGTAGATTGACTCACCGTTTCATCTGTATTTAAGTTTGGGTGAGTCCTTTTAAGGTGGTCTAACAAATTAGTTGTATTTCCCGCCGTTTTTACAATTTTTCCACAGTGTGAACATATTTCCTTGGTTTTTTAAAGTGCTGCCAGACGCTAGATCCCTCTCGTTTCCTCTTTGGAGGCGGACTCTCGCTGTTTTCCTTTGTTGTAACTAAAACATACAAAATATAAAACATACAATAAGTAATGGCGGTCTTATGCCACATAAATACATACATATGAAAACTACTTTGATTGCAGTTGCCACACATGTATATGTGTGCACAAACATTTGAGTGCAGTTGCCATGTAAAAAATTACTTACGTTTTAAAAATTTCTCCATCCATTTGCGTCGCTTTCACCACCAATCATAAATGCATATATACATATATATATATATATATATATGAAAACTGCAAACTATTATTTGAAATTGAATTAATTAAAATAGTTGAATAGAAATTTTAGTAAATTACTCACCTTTAGCGTTGTAGTTCTTCTTCTTGTTTTTGGACGGACCTGAAAACATCGATAGACGAAAATAAATATCGATTTTTCGGAAAATTACCAAAATATCGATTTATCGATGTTAGCATCGATATTTCGGCACCTCTACCGCTAAGGCAGCTGGCAATCGTATCGAAGTAAATCGAAATACCATTCTGTTGACAATTATTTTTCCGTCATTTGGTCTTTCTACAATTATCCATGTTTTGTTCAGAACTTGTGCCATGAACTCATCTTCAATGCTTTCCATCCAATCTGCAGCATCCTCGGAGCCTTCCGCTTGGTATGTTGTTGGACCATCCGTTGCTATGAAGGCCATTTCACATTCCTCAAATGTGTCTTCTATTTATGAATCATTGCTCGTATCATCGGTACGCTCATTTACATATCTAAAGTTTGTTGCTGGTTGATAGACCTTGTGCGGTATGCCTGGCCGTCCAGAACGGAGCAATTTTGCACGCCCCCTGCCACGTCGCACTTCATGAGGTTGTTCTTTCTTTTCTGACGCTTCGTCACCTGAATGCTCCTCTTGATCCTCGTGTCCACTAGATTTTATAAAAACCTCGACGTTGTCTTGCTTATTTTTGTGAAATTCTTGATACTCAATATTGAAACCAGAACAGTTTATGAACTTTACACCCTTTTCTGCTATAACGCTGTAAAAAAGATACAACTTTCTCACTTTAACATATACCACACTGAATAAAATATCTACGTATTCTCTAAACTGCAATCCGATCGGACAATAAACACAGAAGTTATTTAAGAAAGTATGAGCATAAAACCAAGTGATTGTGTCAGTTAACAAGGCAGGCGGGCGAGAGCGAAGCGCGATCACCATCTGTCGGGAATAATTTCAAAGCATGTGCATATGTATATGTGTACATACATAGGAACATATGTCGAAGGGTATCCCACTGTCGCGTGCCGCGCGACTGTTGCTTTCCTTACTGGTTTATCTTGTGACCAGTAAAATTTTCCATAGCTGCCTTATAGTTTTTAAAGGCCTCAAAGACTTCAGATTTCTGTGAGAGAAAAAAAACTTCACAATAGCGTGAGTAATCATCTATGAAAGTTACAAAATACTTGCGACCGCTTAATGACCCTGTAAGCAATGGTCCAAACACACCAGTGTGCACTATTTCCAACCATTGATTTGTACGTATTTCAATTGCGCTTTTATAGCTGTTCTCTACTTGTTTTTCAGTTATACATATCTCGCATTTGAATAACTTTTCGTTTTCTTTTAAGTTCATAGTTCCCATACGATAATGCCACAAATCGATATCACTTTGGTTTTCGGAATCGATTTTGTTCGCTTGATATTGTTCTTTATTTATATAGTACAAGTTACCATATCTTTTTGCACGCAACCACTCCTCACCGTTGTTCTTCACAATTACGGCTTCTTTTTTTTCCAAAATGTCCTTTCTCAGTTATTTTTGACACTGAAATTCAATTTTGTATCAAGTCAGAGACTTATAAAACATTTTTTAACGTAACATTGTTTTTTCGTTTTTCTTTTATTTATATTTTCACGTCACCCTTGGTTGTTTCTTTATTTGCCAAATGCAGAGTCTTTTCGGATTCTGCTACACTTTCGAATAAATTTGCATTCGAACACATGTGTGCGCTACAGCCACTGTCTAGCCACCACATTCCGTTTTGATTTTCGGCAAAGAATGCGTTATCGCACGTTAAATTTGAAATTTCATTTCGGTATTCACTGTTTTCGTGATTTTTTGTTTCACTTTTTACGTTTTTGTTTTTTGATTTGTTTTGGCAGTCGCGCGCGATATGCCCGACTTTGTCGCACGCATTTTCTCGTTTCTTTGTGTGGCTTGTCATTCCGTTCTTTGGCTTTTCCGTTATTCGCGTACAATGCGTTTTGCTCGCCGCGTTCACTTTTTCGTTTGTCGCGCTTCCGATTCTTCTACAATTTGAGTTCTTAGAATTTCAGGCTCTGGCAAATCGTCGCGCGACTCCATGGCGCAAACGAAATGTATCATACGAATCGGGTAAACTGTACAATAAGAGAATAGCGAGTAAATCATTTCCGATGTGTACTCCTATTTTCTTACTGCATCGAAAAATTATGTATGTATGTATGTACATATATGCTATCTTGCGACACCTCCTTCACTCATTCGTGATAGAGCGACACGTTTTAACAAATTTGCCTTCCGCACAGGCCCCTTTGATTAAAATGTTTCTTGTAATTTCAACCAAGACTCTTTTGATGTTTCACAGTTCTCTATAATTGTTAATTCCGATGTACTAGTAGAAAGTAGTATATCTGCTCGGGCTTTTTCGTGGAATGTTCCATTCCGTTATCTGAGTCGGATTATCTGGACATGGTTTTGTCCTATCTACATATAGCCATAGATAATTTTTCACGATATTCTAGTGTGGCCAGATTTGATGCTCT
Organism: Zaprionus vittiger; assembly: GCA_018904025.1. NCBI lineage: Eukaryota > Metazoa > Arthropoda > Insecta > Diptera > Drosophilidae > Zaprionus > Zaprionus vittiger. Next base: position 11,107 of record JAEIFQ010000658.1, on the reverse strand, counting down.
AATCGCTGGACATACCAAACAATTTTTTTTTGAAAATCCTCATTTCTGTCTGACTGTTATTATAATAGCGTGTTACGAGACCACTCTCCCCAGTACCAAACGGAGCATCTACTCTTTTTTAAATTTGTTGATAAATCTAAATCTATATATGAGGATTTTTTCAACAGTTTAAATTCACTTTTGAATATTGTTCTTTGTACCATAACGATCAGCTTAAGGAACAATTTATTTCATTTTGATGCTGATAATACGAGGTAGAAACAAAAACATGGCACTTAAGCGGACTACATAAGAACGGGTATAATAATTTTAGATAATGTTGGGTATTTCAAAAGTATGTAGTAGACATCTATATTATATGTGTATTATTCAGGATGACTTAACACATAAACGATTTAAAACATAATGAATTATTACACGTTCAACGGCAATTTCATTTTGTGGTTAGCATATTAAATTTGACACCACTGTCGTTGTGCGTCTAAACTGTTCCGCTGTGTGCGGCTTTGGGATTATAAATGAAAGAGAGAGAGAGTGCCGAGGGTGGGAGAGTGAAACGCTTTTGCTTCAGGGGTTGTAAAATCTCGAAAACATCGCATACGTCTTTTCAGCTGTTAGAGTCCTCTATATTTTCACTGCTTTGTACTCTAAGCTTTTGAAGGACATCAAGGTGGTGATGGTATATCGATAGATGGCGCTCTTTAGACAAATCCAATTTCTATACCATTGCTGAGGGCATTTTATTTTTGGCCAGAACCTTTATTCTGCATCAGCCCCAATTTTAAAGTGTAATTCTTATACCCTTGCAGACGGTATGATAATTTCGGCCAGGAGCTTGCAACGCAACTTAGGAGACCCTTAAACAGAGGAATCGAACTAGCCCTTTTCGTCTGTACGTGTGTCCGTCTGTTTTAAAGCTATCTGGCTGAAACTTGTTACACATACTTCTTATTGCTGAACGCTGTTTATAAGTTGGAACGATCCGGATCGGACAAGATAAATAATTCTTGCATGTCCCATAATTATATTTGATTTTGATGTAATCATTCTCATCTAAATATATTGTTACTTCCTTTGCCCTTATCATGAAAAATATGATTGTGAAAGTCAATGTTTTTTAGTATTCTTGATTTTTTTTCACCACGTTGTATATCTGCTCGCGCTTTTTCGTGGAATGTTCTATTCCGTTATCTGAGTCGGATTATCTGGACATGGTTTTGTCCTATCTACATATAGCCATAGATAATTTTTCACGATATTCTAGTGTGGCCAGATTTGATGCTCTAATCGCTGGACATACCAAACAATTTTTTTTTTTGAAAATCTTCATTTCTGTCTGACTGTTATTATAATAGCGTGTTACGAGACCACTCTCCCCAGTACCAAACGGAGCATCTACTCTTTTTAAATTTGTTGATAAATCTAAATCTATATATGAGGATTTTTTCAACAGTTTAAATTCACTTTTGAATATTGTTCTTTGTACCATAACGATCAGCTTAAGGAACAATTTATTTCATTTTGATGCTGATAATACGAGGTAGAAACGATTAGACAAATCCAATTTCTATACCATTGCTGAGGGCATTTTATTTTTGGCCAGAACCTTTATTCTGCATCAGCCCCAATTTTAAAGTGTAATTCTTATACCCTTGCAGACGGTATGATAATTTCGGCCAGGAGCTTGCACCGCAACTTAGGAGACCCTTAAACAGAGGAATCGAACTAGCCCTTTTCGTCTGTACGTGTGTCCGTCTGTTTTAAAGCTATCTGGCTGAAACTTGTTACACATACTTCTTATTGCTGAACGCTGTTTATAAGTTGGAACGATCCGGATCGGACAAGATAAATAATTCTTGCATGTCCCATAATTATATTTGATTTTGATGTAATCATTCTCATCTAAATATATTGTTACTTCCTTTGCCCTTATCATGAAAAATATGATTGTGAAAGTCAATGTTTTTTAGTATTCTTGATTTTTTTTCACCACGTTGTATATCTGCTCGCGCTTTTTCGTGGAATGTTCCATTCCGTTATCTGAGTCGGATTATCTGGACATGGTTTTGTCCTATCTACATATAGCCATAGATAATTTTTCACGATATTCTAGTGTGGCCAGATTTGATGCTCTAATCGCTGGACATACCAAACAATTTTTTTTTTGAAAATCTTCATTTCTGTCTGACTGTTATTATAATAGCGTGTTACGAGATCACTCTCCCCAGTACCAAACGGAGCATCTACTCTTTTTAAATTTGTTGATAAATCTAAATCTATATATGAGGATTTTTTCAACAGTTTAAATTCACTTTTGAATATTGTTCTTTGTACCATAACGATCAGCTTAAGGAACAATTTATTTCATTTTGATGCTGATAATACGAGGTAGAAACAAAAACATGGCACTTAAGCGGACTACATAAGAACGGGTATAATAATTTTAGATAATGTTGGGTATTTCAAAAAGTATGTAGTAGACATCTATATTATATGTGTATTATTCAGGATGACTTAACACATAAACGATTTAAAACATAATGAATTATTACACGTTCAACGGCAATTTCATTTTGTGGTTAGCATATTAAATTTGACACCACTGTCGTTGTGCGTCTAAACTGTTCCGCTGTGTGCGGCTTTGGGATTATAAATGAAAGAGAGAGAGAGTGCCGAGGGTGGGAGAGTGAAACGCTTTTGCTTCAGGGGTTGTAAAATCTCGAAAACATCGCATACGTCTTTTCAGCTGTTAGAGTCCTCTATATTTTCACTGCTTTGTACTCTAAGCTTTTGAAGGACATCAAGGTGGTGATGGTATATCGATAGATGGCGCTCTTTAGACAAATCCAATTTCTATACCATTGCTGAGGGCATTTTATTTTTGGCCAGAACCTTTATTCTGCATCAGCCCCAATTTTAAAGTGTAATTCTTATACCCTTGCAGACGGTATGATAATTTCGGCCAGGAGCTTGCAACGCAACTTAGGAGACCCTTAAACAGAGGAATCGAACTAGCCCTTTTCGTCTGTACGTGTGTCCGTCTGTTTTAAAGCTATCTGGCTGAAACTTGTTACACATACTTCTTATTGCTGAACGCTGTTTATAAGTTGGAACGATCCGGATCGGACAAGATAAATAATTCTTGCATGTCCCATAATTATATTTGATTTTGATGTAATCATTCTCATCTAAATATATTGTTACTTCCTTTGCCCTTATCATGAAAAATATGATTGTGAAAGTCAATGTTTTTTAGTATTCTTGATTTTTTTTCACCACGTTGTATATCTGCTCGCGCTTTTTCGTGGAATGTTCCATTCCGTTATCTGAGTCGGATTATCTGGACATGGTTTTGTCCTATCTACATATAGCCATAGATAATTTTTCACGATATTCTAGTGTGGCCAGATTTGATGCTCTAATCGCTGGACATACCAAACAATTTTTTTTTTGAAAATCTTCATTTCTGTCTGACTGTTATTATAATAGCGTGTTACGAGACCACTCTCCCCAGTACCAAACGGAGCATCTACTCTTTTTAAATTTGTTGATAAATCTAAATCTATATATGAGGATTTTTTCAACAGTTTAAATTCACTTTTGAATATTGTTCTTTGTACCATAACGATCAGCTTAAGGAACAATTTATTTCATTTTGATGCTGATAATACGAGGTAGAAACGATTAGACAAATCCAATTTCTATACCATTGCTGAGGGCATTTTATTTTTGGCCAGAACCTTTATTCTGCATCAGCCCCAATTTTAAAGTGTAATTCTTATACCCTTGCAGACGGTATGATAATTTCGGCCAGGAGCTTGCACCGCAACTTAGGAGACCCTTAAACAGAGGAATCGAACTAGCCCTTTTCGTCTGTACGTGTGTCCGTCTGTTTTAAAGCTATCTGGCTGAAACTTGTTACACATACTTCTTATTGCTGAACGCTGTTTATAAGTTGGAACGATCCGGATCGGACAAGATAAATAATTCTTGCATGTCCCATAATTATATTTGATTTTGATGTAATCATTCTCATCTAAATATATTGTTACTTCCTTTGCCCTTATCATGAAAAAATATGATTGTGAAAGTCAATGTTTTTTAGTATTCTTGATTTTTTTTCACCACGTTGTATATCTGCTCGCGCTTTTTCGTGGAATGTTCCATTCCGTTATCTGAGTCGGATTATCTGGACATGGTTTTGTCCTATCTACATATAGCCATAGATAATTTTTCACGATATTCTAGTGTGGCCAGATTTGATGCTCTAATCGCTGGACATACCAAACAATTTTTTTTTTGAAAATCTTCATTTCTGTCTGACTGTTATTATAATAGCGTGTTACGAGATCACTCTCCCCAGTACCAAACGGAGCATCTACTCTTTTTAAATTTGTTGATAAATCTTAATCTATATATGAGGATTTTTTCAACAGTTTAAATTCACTTTTGAATATTGTTCTTTATAACGATCAGCTTAAGGAACAATTTATTTCATTTTGATGCTGATAATACGAGGTAGAAACAAAAACATGGCACTTAAGCGGACTACATAAGAACGGGTATAATGATTTTAGATAATGTTGGGTATTTCAAAAAGTATGTAGTAGACATCTATATTATATGTGTATTATTCAGGATGACTTAACACATAAACGATTTAAAACATAATGAATTATTACACGTTCAACGGCAATTTCATTTTGTGGTTAGCATATTAAATTTGACACCACTGTCGTTGTGCGTCTAAACTGTTCCGCTGTGTGCGGCTTTGGGATTATAAATGAAAGAGAGAGAGAGTGCCGAGGGTGGGAGAGTGAAACGCTTTTGCTTCAGGGGTTGTAAAATCTCGAAAACATCGCATACGTCTTTTCAGCTGTTAGAGTCCTCTATATTTACACTGCTTTGTACTCTAAGCTTTTGAAGGACATCAAGGTGGTGATGGTATATCGATAGATGGCGCTCTTTAGACAAATCCAATTTCTATACCATTGCTGAGGGCATTTTATTTTTGGCCAGAACCTTTATTCTGCATCAGCCCCAATTTTAAAGTGTAATTCTTATACCCTTGCAGACGGTATGATAATTTCGGCCAGGAGCTTGCAACGCAACTTAGGAGACCCTTAAACAGAGGAATCGAACTAGCCCTTTTCGTCTGTACGTGTGTCCGTCTGTTTTAAAGCTATCTCGATGAAACTTGTTACACATACTTCTTATTGCTGAACGCTGTTCATAAGTTGGAACGATCCGGATCGGACAAGATAAATAATTCTTGCATGTCCCATAATTATATTTGATTTTGATGCAATCATTCTCATCTAAATATATTGTTACTTCCTTTGCCCTTATCATGAAAAATATGATTGTGAAAGTCAATGTTTTTTAGTATTCTTGATTTTTTTTTCACCACGTTGTATATCTGCTCGCGCTTTTTCGTGGAATGTTCCATTCCGTTATCTGAGTCGGATTATCTGGACATGGTTTTGTCCTATCTACATATAGCCATAGATAATTTTTCACGATATTCTAGTGTGGCCAGATATGATGCTCTAATCGCTGGACATACCAAACAATTTTTTTTTTGAAAATCTTCATTTCTGTCTGACTGTTATTATAATAGCGTGTTACGAGATCACTCTCCCCAGTACCAAACGGAGCATCTACTCTTTTTAAATTTGTTGATAAATCTAAATCTATATATGAGGATTTTTTCAACAGTTTAAATTCACTTTTGAATATTGTTCCTTGTACCATAACGATCAGCTTAAGGAACAATTTATTTCATTTTGATGCTGATAATACTAGGTAGAAACAAAAACATGGCACTTAAGCGGACTACATAAGAACGGGTATAATGATTTTAGATAATGTTGGGTATTTCAAAAAGTATGTAGTAGACATCTATATTATATGTGTATTATTCAGGATGACTTAACACATAAACGATTTAAAACATAATGAATTATTACACGTTCAACGGCAATTTCATTTTGTGGTTAGCATATTAAATTTGACACCACTGTCGTTGTGCGTCTAAACTGTTCCGCTGTGTGCGGCTTTGGGATTATAAATGAAAGAGAGAGAGAGTGCCGAGGGTGAGAGAGTGAAACGCTTTTGCTTCAGGGGTTGTAAAATCTCGAAAACATCGCATACGTCTTTTCAGCTGTTAGAGTCCTCTATATTTTCACTGCTTTGTACTCTAAGCTTTTGAAGGACATCAAGGTGGTGATGGTATATCGATAGATGGCGCTCTTTAGACAAATCCAATTTCTATACCATTGCTGAGGGCATTTTATTTTTGGCCAGAACCTTTATTCTGCATCAGCCCCAATTTTAAAGTGTAATTCTTATACCCTTGCAGACGGTATGATAATTTCGGCCAGGAGCTTGCAACGCAACTTAGGAGACCCTTAAACAGAGGAATCGAACTAGCCCTTTTCGTCTGTACGTGTGTCCGTCTGTTTTAAAGCTATCTCGATGAAACTTGTTACACATACTTCTTATTGCTGAACGCTGTTCATAAGTTGGAACGATCCGGATCGGACAAGATAAATAATTCTTGCATGTCCCATAATTATATTTGATTTTGATGCAATCATTCTCATCTAAATATATTGTTACTTCCTTTGCCCTTATCATGAAAAATATGATTGTGAAAGTCAATGTTTTTTAGTATTCTTGATTTTTTTTCACCACGTTGTATATCTGCTCGCGCTTTTTCGTGGAATGTTCCATTCCGTTATCTGAGTCGGATTATCTGGACATGGTTTTGTCCTATCTACATATAGCCATAGATAATTTTTCACGATATTCTAGTGTGGCCAGATATGATGCTCTAATCGCTGGACATACCAAACAATTTTTTTTTTGAAAATCTTCATTTCTGTCTGACTGTTATTATAATAGCGTGTTACGAGATCACTCTCCCCAGTACCAAACGGAGCATCTACTCTTTTTAAATTTGTTGATAAATCTAAATCTATATATGAGGATTTTTTCAACAGTTTAAATTCACTTTTGAATATTGTTCTTTGTACCATAACGATCAGCTTAAGGAACAATTTATTTCATTTTGATGCTGATAATACGAGGTAGAAACAAAAACATGGCACTTAAGCGGACTACATAAGAACGGGTATAATAATTTTAGATAATGTTGGGTATTTCAAAAAGTATGTAGTAGACATCTATATTATAGGTGTATTATTCAGGATGACTTAACACATAAACGATTTAAAACATAATGAATTATTACACGTTCAACGGCAATTTCATTTTGTGGCTGGCATATTGAATTTGACACCACTGTCGTTGTGCGTCTGAACTGTGCCGCTGTGTGCGGCTTTGGGATTATAAATGAGAGAGAGAGAGAGTGCCGAGGGTGGGAGAGTGAAACGCTTTTGCTTCAGGGGTTGTAAAATCTCGAAAACATCGCATACGTCTTTTCAGCTGTTAGAGTCCTCTATATTTTCACCTCATTGTACTCTAAGCTTTTGAAGGACATCAAGGTGGTGATGGTATATCGATAGATGGCGCTCTTTAGACAAATCCAATTTCTATACCATTGCTGAGGGCATTTTATTTTTGGCCAGAACCTTTATTCTGCATCAGCCCCAATTTTAAAGTGTAATTCTTATACCCTTGCAGACGGTATGATAATTTCGGCCAGGAGCTTGCAACGCAACTTAGGAGACCCTTAAACAGAGGAATCGAACTAGCCCTTTTCGTCTGTACGTGTGTCCGCCTGTTTTAAAGCTATCTCGATGAAACTTGTTACACATACTTCTTATTGCTGAACGCTGTTTATAAGTTGGAACGATCCGGATCGGACAAGATAAATAATTCTTGCATGTCCCATAATTATATTTGATTTTGATGTAATCATTCTCATCTAAATATATTGTTACTTCCTTTGCCCTTATCATGAAAAATATGATTGTGAAAGTCAATGTTTTTTAGTATTCTTGATTTTTTTCACCACGTTGTATATCTGCTCGCGCTTTTTCGTGGAATGTTCCATTCCGTTATCTGAGTCGGATTATCTGGACATGGTTTTGTCCTATCTACATATAGCCATAGATAATTTTTCACGATATTCTAGTGTGGCCAGATTTGATGCTCTAATCGCTGGACATACCAAACAATTTTTTTTTTGAAAATCTTCATTTCTGTCTGACTGTTATTATAATAGCGTGTTACGAGACCACTCTCCCCAGTACCAAACGGAGCATCTACTCTTTTTAAATTTGTTGATAAATCTAAATCTATATATGAGGATTTTTTCAACAGTTTAAATTCACTTTTGAATATTGTTCTTTGTACCATAACGATCAGCTTAAGGAACAATTTATTTCATTTTGATGCTGATAATACGAGGTAGAAACGATTAGACAAATCCAATTTCTATACCATTGCTGAGGGCATTTTATTTTTGGCCAGAACCTTTATTCTGCATCAGCCCCAATTTTAAAGTGTAATTCTTATACCCTTGCAGACGGTATGATAATTTCGGCCAGGAGCTTGCAACGCAACTTAGGAGACCCTTAAACAGAGGAATCGAACTAGCCCTTTTCGTCTGTACGTGTGTCCGTCTGTTTTAAAGCTATCTGGCTGAAACTTGTTACACATACTTCTTATTGCTGAACGCTGTTTATAAGTTGGAACGATCCGGATCGGACAAGATAAATAATTCTTGCATGTCCCATAATTATATTTGATTTTGATGTAATCATTCTCATCTAAATATATTGTTACTTCCTTTGCCCTTATCATGAAAAATATGATTGTGAAAGTCAATGTTTTTTAGTATTCTTGATTTTTTTTCACCACGTTGTATATCTGCTCGCGCTTTTTCGTGGAATGTTCCATTCCGTTATCTGAGTCGGATTATCTGGACATGGTTTTGTCCTATCTACATATAGCCATAGATAATTTTTCACGATATTCTAGTGTGGCCAGATTTGATGCTCTAATCGCTGGACATACCAAACAATTTTTTTTTGAAAATCTTCATTTCTGTCTGACTGTTATTATAATAGCGTGTTACGAGATCACTCTCCCCAGTACCAAACGGAGCATCTACTCTTTTTAAATTTGTTGATAAATCTTAATCTATATATGAGGATTTTTTCAACAGTTTAAATTCACTTTTGAATATTGTTCTTTATACCATAACGATCAGCTTAAGGAACAATTTATTTCATTTTGATGCTGATAATACGAGGTAGAAACAAAAACATGGCACTTAAGCGGACTACATAAGAACGGGTATAATAATTTTAGATAATGTTGGGTATTTCAAAAAGTATGTAGTAGACATCTATATTATAGGTGTATTATTCAGGATGACTTAACACATAAACGATTTAAAACATAATGAATTATTACACGTTCAACGGCAATTTCATTTTGTGGCTGGCATATTGAATTTGACACCACTGTCGTTGTGCGTCTGAACTGTGCCGCTGTGTGCGGCTTTGGGATTATAAATGAGAGAGAGAGAGAGTGCCGAGGGTGGGAGAGTGAAACGCTTTTGCTTCAGGGGTTGTAAAATCTCGAAAACATCGCATACGTCTTTTCAGCTGTTAGAGTCCTCTATATTTTCACCTCATTGTACTCTAAGCTTTTGAAGGACATTAAGGTGGTGATGGTATATCGATAGATGGCGCTCTTTAGACAAATCCAATTTCTATACCATTGCTGAGGGCATTTTATTTTTGGCCAGAACCTTTATTCTGCATCAGCCCCAATTTTAAAGTGTAATTCTTATACCCTTGCAGACGGTATGATAATTTCGGCCAGGAGCTTGCAACGCAACTTAGGAGACCCTTAAACAGAGGAATCGAACTAGCCCTTTTCGTCTGTACGTGTGTCCGTCTGTTTTAAAGCTATCTGGCTGAAACTTGTTACACATACTTCTTATTGCTGAACGCTGTTTATAAGTTGGAACGATCCGGATCGGACAAGATAAATAATTCTTGCATGTCCCATAATTATATTTGATTTTGATGTAATCATTCTCATCTAAATATATTGTTACTTCCTTTGCCCTTATCATGAAAAATATGATTGTGAAAGTCAATGTTTTTTAGTATTCTTGTTTTTTTTTCACCACGTTGCGTGCGCGTTGCTTTTAATATGTATGCCTCTTTATCTAAAGCTGCCTATCGATACATGCTTTAAATAACTTATCTATATATCGGAGAGTATGACGATAGGCCTGTCCTACTAAAAGTCGGCCATCCTGATTGTCTCATCCCATGGTTATTATTATTATTAAGGAAAGGGAGTCTCACAGCAGAGAAGGGCCGAGGCACTGCGACCAGAATGATCTTTTGTACCTATAATGCTCTCCCTATCATGACAAAAGCTGTTCCGCTTCTCTGATGAAGCATAACAGGTCTTTTGTCGAGGAAAGGACAATGTGCTCGGGAACTGCGGTTTCCACGTGCAGATGTTTCCTCCTTATCCATACCAAGGCTGGACAATCACACAGGATGTGTTTCGTGGTTTCGTCGTCCTCTTTACAGAGCCTGCATTCTGCATCCGAGGACAGACGCATTTTTTTGAGGTGATAGTTCACCAAGTGGTGTCCACTAAGGTAGCCAACAAGGAGATAGAGATCTCTCCGAGAGAGTAGGTTTGTTCTTCGCTTAATCGAGGGATTCGTAAGCTCTCTAGCCTGCCTCATCCCTGGTTGGAAGAACCAGTAGCGTTTGGTCAGCCTATTCGCTCATGTTTTCACAAGGGATGAAATAGTTGATCACCCCACGCCGCAGAAGGGTTCGGGGCCATGCAGAGGGGCTGATGACCCCGCCCTCGCTAGCTCATCCGCTAGCTCGTTGCCCTGGAAACGAGAGTGTCTAGGTACCCATAGGAGGGTAACTTTATTTCTGTTGGAAAGCCTCTGGAGACAGTTCCAACAGTCGGCCACCATACGTGAACCTATTCTTTTGAGGAGAGGGCTAGTATGGCAGCTTGGCTATCCGAGAAGATGTAGATGTTCGCTCCTCTGATCCCCTTCTCAAGGAAGTCTTTGACCAGTCAGTATACCAGTGTATACCATGAGGGTCACTGATGGGGTTGCCAGCATCCCAGTCCCTCCGCT